>JAJIBD010028699.1:0-11568 GCA_021461705.1 Cryptotis parvus
GGATCATAAAGAAGTCAATACCTAGTTTTTTGAGAAGTCCGTATTGTTTTACAAAATCTAAATGGGTTGATTTTCCCTCCAGCAGAGACAGAGGACTCCCAAATCCACACCAACACTAGTTGGATTTGTGATGAGTGCCAGTCTCACTGGTCTGAGAATGTAGCTCATTAGTGTTTTGTTTTGCACATCCTTCATAATAATGGGGACTGAGCATGTTTGTAACTTTATTAAAACACCGTGGTTTACAAAGCACAAATTTCTTCACAGTATAGTTGCTACAAGCTTTCATCATAGAACACCACTCCCACCACCAGTGTGCCCCCACCACTACCAAAGATCCTCACCTCCCACCATTTCCCATCCCTCCACCAGATCCTTTAGTTGGTTCCAATCCACATTGACCATTGCAACATATAAGTGGGAATGGTTCTGATAAAGTCCTAAGCTTATCCTGGGTTGTTACAAGCAGGTTTGGACCATGTGTTTTTTGGTTTCACTTAGACATTGTGACTACACACTTGTTATTGTGTGCCCATGCGTAAATCCATTAAACATGATGTGATACCTGGCACATCAGTGCACCAGCTCTCTGCAGCCAGGCACAGTGGGAGGAGCTGTATAATTACTGCCGTTTGTCGGTTTCTTTGGAGATTCACGAGTGAATCCTAGGTCATGGTTGGTGGTGATCGGTAGCCTCTGAGCAGCTCCCACAGAGCACATTTTCACATCTGTTTTGGCCATCTATTTGTCTTCTTTGAGAACATTTCTGTTCCTCTTCTGCATAGATTAAAAGGAGAACCCCATTCATATTCATTCATTTTCATGGGGCCAAAGAGATAGTACAGTGAGTAAGGCATTAACCTTGCATGTGACCGACCTGGGTTTGATCCTAAGTATCCCACATGGTTCCCCAAGTTCTACTAGAGTGATTTCTGAGTGCAGAGCCAGGAATAAGCTCTGAACACCACTGGTTGTGGCTCAAAATAAAACAAAAACTTTTTAAATTAAAATTCATATATTCCTGGTTCTAAAATACCTTCAAATAATCCTAGGATGTTTGCAATGCACCCCAATTGTTACAATCCACATGGAAAGAAATGGTTAAATCATGCTCCTCCCAAGGTGACCTCGAATGTCAGTAGAGGAGCTGGGCATACAGCCCAGGCCTCTGGCTCCTCTGAGTTTCAGGAAGCACAATGCACTCTGACATTTAATTGGTGAGACATTTTGTTTGTGTTTAAGCATTCCCTTGCAATGTTTGCAACCCAAACATTGTAAACACAGAGCCAGTGCTTGAGAAACTGGAAAGGAATCCTGATCTTAAATCAGACTACAGGGTGCAGGAAAAATGAAAATTGAATCTAGTGAGTTTCAATAAATGATGTCATAAAAATCATTTGTAAGAATTCCTTTGTCTAGTCATCAATATTAAAACAGGAAAATTAACACTACATAGCTGCCATTATTGTACAAGTTTTTATCTTCAGCATATGGCTTTCTTAAATCTATCAATATATGATGCAAACAAAATTTAGGACATTCTCTCAGAATTTACCACAACAGGTTTGGACCTATACATTATTAAGGTACCATCGTGTCCTTTGAAGAGTTGAAGGTTTACAAGAGAAAGAAGATATTGTATTAATAGGCAGTAGAGCTGCATGACCTGATTTCCAAAAAGTCTGATTGCTGGATCAAGTCCAAATCAAGAAAAATGACATCGAGTATTAGTTGTTTAGGTGTAGGACTGCATCTGGTTCTGATTTTCCACAACTCTGGGAAAAGTCTATGCACCACTTGTCCTAGATAGAATAGATGGAAAGAAGGTTATAAACCTTACAATCTACTTGATGTCTTCTTGCTTCTATAACTTCGCCATCTTTACCTTAGAAAATGATACTAACAATGTAGTTTTCAGAAGAACTTCCTTAACATTGGTCAAGGGATCCTCAGTCTTCTTAGTAAGGGTCCACCAACAAAACCACATATTGGTGCAGGGAGAGGCTCGCATCAGTCTTACTGTTGCTACTTTCCTTTCCTTATAGCCCAGGGACTTTGGAAGAATCTACTCTCACAAGAAAACAATCTTTTGGTCTCTATGACATGCCCTCCATAGTCTGTATGGACTGCTTCACCTTCCCTGTCTTCCCGTTGTTCATCGATTTGCTCGAGCAGGCCCCAGTAACATCTCCATATGTCCTGTCTCATGCTAGTAGAGCCCAAGGGCATCTGCTTGCTCCAGGAACATAAAGAGCCACAATCCATTCCGGAATGAGGTCTATAATTGTTATTGGTATTTGGCATATCAAATACAACATGGGTAGCTTGCCAGGCTCTGCCGTGTTCACCTTCCCTAGTCTAGAAATATTACACTAGACTTTTTCACTCATCTGATTCATCATAAAAGCATCTGTGTATGTAACATCCCAGGCTGGGTCACTCCAGAACTCTGCAATCTTTTCACAAGATGTGAGCCCATTCTAAACCAGTCTTGTAATGACATCCACAATTTGTGTCCCATTAAAATTAAGTCATGTTTTGATTGTCCTTCTTTTAGGTAAGAATTGGATTGTTCTAATTTGATATTCCATATATTTGCTGTTTCTTTAAGAATTAATTAATATATCTAGGATATTAATATATCTGGGATATTAACACTTTGTCAGATGACATAGACAAATATTTCCATACAAAGGTCCTTGCATGTCTTAAGTAAAATTTGATGTATTTTCTCATTTGCATTTTCATCTTCTTCCCATTTTTCTTGAGGTATGGTGACTTACAATACCATTACTTATGGTTCCATGTATACATATTCCAATACTATACCTACCACTAATGTGTTCACTTTCCTCTACCAATGCCCAAGGACTCTCCCATCTTCATTCCATACAACCCCCAATCCAAAACTCAATCCTGTAGACCATTTCTCTAGTTCTGATGCCTTTGGCCATTATTGTTCCTTTACTTGTATCACTTGTCTTCCCGTTGTTCATCGATTTGCTTGAGCAGGCACCAGTAACACCTCCATTCATTGAGAATGGGGTCCATTATTATTACTGCTTTGGGCATATGAGCTAAACAACAGGTAGCTTGCAAGGCTCTGCTGTGGCTCTGGGTTCATACCAGGGCCCAGTCTTTTTCTATATCAGACCATCAACCATCCAGGACCCATGGGGCAGAGCCCTGGGTATAGACAAACCTGTCTTTCGTAATCCCTCAGCCCATCGACATTGAGTCTGAGGACTTTACCAGTTTGCCCCCAAGGTGAAGCACGAGATCTTGACCAACATGAAGGAATTTACCAGCAGAGGAGAACATTGTTTGAAGTCATGCTGGAGGAGTCCAATGACTTCTCACAGTACCAGCTCAAAGGCTGGCTGAAGAAAAAAAACTACCTAAACCAACACATAGAAAATGTCCAGAAGGAGATGAACCAGCATCACTCTAGCCAGATCCATAGGCAGTACGAGGAGGAGGGGGTATTCCTGAAGGAAATGGAGTCCTGGGAGGTTGTCTCGGAGGACACGTCCCATTACAACCTGTTCCTTTACTATGTTTCTTTATATTCTACACATGAGAGAGCTCTTTCCTTATCTGTTTCTCTCCATCTCACTGAGTTCAGTCATGATAAGCTCAATTTCCATACACTTGGGGGAAATTGCATGATTTCATCTTTTTCTTATAGCTGAGTACTATTTCCTCATGTATATACACTACAATTTCTTCATCTAATTATCTCTTCTTAGACACATGATTTAATAACCATGGAGGTAAAATGTCTTTTTACAAACACTGTTTTTGGAACCTTTGGATAGTTGCCAATAAATGAAACTTCTGTGTTGTATGCAAGTTCACACTTTCAGGTTTTTGAGAAATATCTAGATTCTTTTCCTAAGAGGTTGAATCAGGTTGAATCAGGCTAAACCCCATCAACAGTGAATCACTGTCACTGTATCACTGTCTTCCCGCTTCATCATCGATTTGCTCGAGCGGGCACCAGTAACATCTCCATATGATCTGTCTCATGCAAATAGAGCCCAAGGGCACCTGCTTGCTCCAGGAACATAAAGAGCCTCAAACCATTCCATCAGGTCATGGGAATGAGGTCTATAATTGTTACTGGTATTTGGCATATCAAATACGACACGGGTAGCTTGCCAGGCTCTGCCGTGTGGGTAGCATACTCTTGTAGTCATCTCAAAATCCAGCATATGTATATGCACACATATACACACAAACACAAAGAAACACACAAACATGCACACATATACACAAATACACACACATACACACAAAAACACATATACACAAACACACACATATATATACATATACATAAAACACACACATATACAAAAACAGTATATGTGCTATAGAAATTAGGAATGCTACCTGCACGGCAAGCCTGGAGAGCTACCCATGTTGTATTTGCTATGCCAAATACCAGTAACAATTATAGACCTCATTCCGGAATGGATTGAGGCTCTTTATGTTCCTGGAGCAAGCAGATGCCCTTGGGCTCTCCTAGCATGAGACAGGACATATGGAGATGTTACTGGGGCCTGCTCGAGCAAATCGATGATTAACGGGTGATACAGTGATACACAAACACACTCATATACACACATACACACAAACATACAAACATATACACATATATACATACACAGCGTGCATTGTACCAGCATCCCAGGGCTGTCCGAGCTCGGGAGCAGAGGCCGTGGCTCCAAAGAGTCCTGGGTGCTCACCCAGAAAGCTCCCGCGAGGCAGCGTTATGGCAGGTGGGCTTGAGCGTCCTGATCCGACAGGCCTGGTGCAGAGTCGGGGGGGTCTCTCAGCCAAGTGCCTGGCACAAGTAGTGGGGGTCAAAGGTCTCAGGCTGCCAAGTGTGCGGCACAGGCAGTGTCAGTGTGTTAGTGCCTTGAAGTTGCTGGCCCATTACCATCCTAAGCATCATATATGGTCCCCTGATTTCTGCCCGGTGTGGTCTCAAAATGAACAAAAAATGAGTAAACACAAAAATAAAATGTAGGCTTGCATATGAGCTTTCAGTAACTGGGTTTATACTGCCTCTTTGTCCTCATCTCCAATTTTCTTTCCACATTATATCACTATATTTAGCTACTCGACCTCAGCAGAAAGACCACTGTTAAATAAGATATTAAGCACTAAACTGTAATCGTTGCTGTTAGTGTCTAATTAAAAACAAATAAAATACTATTTTACCATCTATATGGTTCTATAAGGCCATGCACAATTTAATATGGAGTGTTTGTAGATTTCAATATAAAATGATATTTAGTATGAAGACTAAGAAGTCAGTTCAATCATTAATGTAGTTTCATTCATTCATATATGTGAGTATTTTTAGCAATGTTAAATTAGTTCTGGGTAGACTGGCTTGATTAATAATTACCATTATTTGTGTGGAATTGTGTTTCTAAATTTAGTGATCACAAATATGCTTTTCTGCAATGTGTGCGCAACATGTAGAGGGAAAGCTTGTCTCTAGATTCAACTTCATGAAAGGACTCTGCCAATGCTTTCCTCAATATAATTTATGAATTCAGGTCTGATATAGAGGCCTTTAATCTATTTCCAATTGAAATCTGTATAATATGTGAGATTAGTGACTTGGTTCATATTTGTGCACATGGCTGACTAATTTTTCTTGTACGGTTTCTTGAAGAGTCTTTCCTCATTTCACATCCCATTCTAACTCATTTGTTGAGTTAGTTGATCGTGTACCTGAGAATCTGTTTCTGGGCTCTCAGTTCTGCTCCCCTGCTCTGAGAGTCTGACTTTATTACTGTACCACACTGTGTTGATTACTACAGCTTTATAGTCTAATTTAAAGTTGGGAAAAGGAAATTCTTTTTTTTTAACATTTTATTATACCACCGTGAGATATACAATTACAACGTTGTTCATGCTTGGAGGTTTCGGTCACACAGTGTTCCAGCACCCCACCCTCCACCAGTGCCCATCTCCCACCACCCATGTCCCCAATTCCCTCCCCCTCCCATGTCCTGCCTAAATGGCAGGTTCTTTATCTCCTCTCTCTCTCTCTCCCTCTCTCTCTCCTCCTTCTCCTACACATTGTGGGTGGCACTATGTACACTTAGAAGCCATCACTTGCATTTTTTGTCTGTATTTAATGCTCAGT
Source organism: Cryptotis parvus (assembly GCA_021461705.1). NCBI lineage: Eukaryota > Metazoa > Chordata > Mammalia > Eulipotyphla > Soricidae > Cryptotis > Cryptotis parvus. The sequence goes on from JAJIBD010028699.1 coordinate 6,170, forward strand.
TCTATGTTGGAATCGGACCTTTTGACATTTATTCACACATGTTCCCTTCTCTATCTTACTTAACCTCTGACTCCCACGCTCTTGTGGCAATTTCCACTTTTGGTAAGATCACCTGGTATATTTATGTCATGCAAATAAATGCAATCATTCTATGTCTCTCTCTTTCCTTCTGACTAATTTCACTCAACATGATTCTTTCCATGTCCAGGTAAAAGGAAATTTTTTTTAATTTTTTTTAATTTTTTATTTTTACAATTACAAAGATATACAATTAAAAAGTTCATATTTGGGTTTTGGTCATACAGTGTTCCAGCACCCATCCCGCCACCGGTGCCCATCTCCCACCACCAACGTCCCCAGTTCCCTCCCCCTCCCCCAGCCCAGCTCCATGGCAGGTTCTTTATTTCTTTCCGTTTCTCTCTCTTTCTCTTTTCCTTCCCTCCAGACTATGGATTACTGAACATACATTAAAGGGTTGTCATGTGTATCTTTTTTGCCTCTATTTAATGCTCAGTTCTAGGTTGGCATTAGTACCCTCGACAATTGTTAGCACACTGTTCCATTTTCTGTCTTACCTAACCTCTGACTCCCACGTTTGTGATAATTTCCACAGTAAAAGGAAATTTTTGATTTTTTTTCTGCCAGGATTGTCTTGTCAATCCAGAGAATTTTATTACTTCACTTTATTTTAACAATGTTTGGTCTATGTCTCTTGAAAATGTCATGGGCATTCTTATAGGGATGACTTTGAATCTGTATAATGTTTTGTGAAGGATGTTCATTTTAGCAACATTTAAGTCTTCCAATACATGAGCAGAAGATGTGTTCCGTTTCACTGTTCTCTGTTCTTTAGAAGAGACTCGTGATTTTCTTTGTATAATCTTCCACTTCTCTTGTTAAGTTGATTCCAAAGTACTTGATTTTTTGAGGCACTACTGTAAAACAAAATATTTTTTTTTTTTAATTTTTTCTTCTACTCGTTATTTGTAGATAGAAAAATTCAGAGATTTCTGTGTGTTGTTTTTGTAGCCTGGTAATTTACTGTGCAAAGTTTGCATTTTCTAACAATATAGACCAAACCATTTTCTACTCAAAAATCATTTGTCTTCCCATTGTTCATCAATTTGCTCAAGCAGGCAACAGTAACATCTCTGTATGTCCTGTCACATGCTAGTGTAGCCAAAGGGCATCTGCTTGCTCCAGGAACATGAAGAGCCTCAAATCATTCATTCAGGTCATGGGAATAAGGTCTATAATTGTTACTGGTTTTTGGCATATCAAATATGACTCAGGTAGTTTGCCAGGCTCTGCTATGTGGTGGTATACTCTCAGTAGTAGGTTCTCAGTTTGTGCATTTACTGATGAACCACACAATGGGGAGAGATCGGCTTATCTCTTGGGTGGAGCTCTGACGAGCTGTGGGGTCCAAATGTTGAAAATGGCGGCCCTCACGGTGTTGGGGTTCCTTTGGCTTCTTACGAGGCTCTATTGGGATGGCAACTCAAAAATAACAGAATTAAATAACATTTTGATGTTTCATGTAGCTCTCATCTCCTATTAAGCAGATAAATTGCTCATCAGGGATTCTCTCTTTCCCTTGCTCCTTACATACTTCAATATCTCCTTTTTACATTGGCAGCTGTAAGTCAGGCACTGAGAAAGAAGTTTATCACAATAACAGGCATGGTCATTTTCAAGGAGTGACAGCATGGTCCCATTTGATAAATACCATCATATCTTTTCAGGTAAAGCACATGAAATCGTACAAACAAAATAAAGTACAATAAATCACTGTAAATGATTTTGTTACATCTTTTTATAGCTTGCTATGTGTTTAACAAGCTGGTTGAATTAAAATTGGTTATTACTAGGTAGCAACTAAAAGAAATATGCTTATGAAATATATTTGTTTCTATTCTAATATTTATATCACTTGATCACTTGAATCCCGTTATTCATCGATTTGCTCGAGCGGGCGCCAGTAACATTTCCATTGGACCCTATCACGTGCCAATGTAGCCCAATGGCATCTGGTTGATTTAGGAATATGAAGAGCCTCAAACCGTTCCTTCAGGGGTCTTAACAAGGAAGCCTGACCACTCTTGTAGGTGGGCGGCCAAGTGATCTTTTGACATCCCGTAGGATCCAGTCGGTAACGGCTCTAGTCCAGCGGTTGTCTCCAAATCGCATTACATGTCCAGCCCATCTGATTTTCGATGCCTTGGCAAACGAGACAGCATCCCTGATTCTGGAATAGCGACGGAGGTCAGAACTCCGGATTCCTTCTCTCACTTGAGTGAGGCGTGATATTCCAAGCATAGCTCTTTCAATGCCTCTCAGGGAGACCCGAATAGCATTCTCATCCTGCTTTTCGTAGGGCCCAGGTCTCTGAGGCGTATGTTAATGCAGGGAGAACGGTGGAGTCGAAGAGATGTCCCGGAGCCGGAGGTTCTTTGTCCTTTTAGCTATTTCTTCGATGCCTTTGAAGGCATTCCATGCCGCTCTCTTCCTCCCTGCGCAGCTCAGGTTTTAGGTCGTTTGTCATGTTGACTTCTCGACCTAGGTACACATAACTGCTGCATTCAGAGATGTTTGTTCCATTGAGAGTGAATGGGGCTTCTGGAACTAGTTCATTTCTCATGAACGTAGTTTTCTTCAGATTCAGCTGTAGACCTACCTTTCCACATTCTCGGTCAAAGTCAGCCAGCATTTGTGCCGCTTGGCTAATGTTTGGTGTTATGAGAACGATGTCATCCAGCGAAGCCGAGGTGGTGTAGTTGCCGACCATCTATCTTCACTCCCATTCCTTCCCATTCTAATTGTCTCATAGTGTTCTCGAGGGTGGCACTGAAGAGTTTTGGTGAAATGGTATCACCCTGTCGAATCCCTCTTTTGACATCAATGATCACTTTTTTGTAGAATGGTGAGATCCTGGTGGTGAATCCGTAATACAGCTCACGAAGGATCTTGATGTATTGGGTTTGAACACCCTGTTTGACTTGGGCTTCGATGACTGCTTCAGTCTCCACAGAATCAAAGGCTTTCTGTAAATCAATGAGCGTGAGACAGAGTGGCATCTTGTACTCCTTACAAACCTCAATGAGCTTGGTTACTGTGTGGATATGGTCGATTGTCCTGAATCCTTTCCGGAAACCTGCTTGCTCGCATGGTTGTCCTTCATCTAGTGTTCTGGTAATCCTGTTCAGGATGACTCGTGTAAACAGCTTGTAGATGACAGACAACAGGCAGATAGGGGCGATAGTTGCCCGATGTCCTGATTATCTCCCTTCTTGAACAGTAGAACTGTCCTGCTGGTTTTCCATTGTGAGGGCACCTTGCATTCGGACAGGTAGCGTGTGAACAGCCGAGCTAGTGTATTGATGAGTACCGACGGCAGATTCTTCAGATGTTCGGGTCTGACTTTGTCTGGGCCTGGTGCTGTTCCCTTCTTTACCGATGAGATGCATGTTGGATTTCAGAAGGGAGAACGTTGGGAATGACATATCCATCCTGTGGAATTTGGTATGTGGGCAGGTGGATGTGGCTATCAAAGAGATTTGAGTAGAAGTCATGGATAATCTTCTCCATTTCCTTTCTGGAAGATGTGATAGATCCATCAGGGCGTCGGAGGGCAGTCATCTTGGTCTTATAGTTGCAAAGGACAGGCGGGCAGTGAGAATACTTTTCCCGGCTTCTGGTGCATCTTCCAGTATTTCTGCTCTTCTGTCTTTGAGGTCTGCTTTTATAACTTCTCTGCACTGTTTAGCAAGCTTGGATGTTAGCATTTGGTCTCCTGAGGCTCGCGCCTTGCCACGTTGGCGAATGAGCTCAAGAGTTTCTGAAGACAAGCGTCCTTTGTGTCTTTCTCTCTCTCGGCATTCTTCGCACAATCATGGAGGTGCTGAACCAGTCGGTTGTATTCTTCATCGATGTCATCAATGATGGTATCTTCCCATGTTGCCGCAATGGTCCCAAAGAGTTCCCAGTTGGTGGTTGTTCTGGGGAGTTCTCTTCTTAAACTTTGCAGCTTTTTCTCCCGTTGCGGGAAGTAGAATTTTGCACGAATATTTATATAATCATGTCTATAAATCCATTGAATACAAGTATCTTCATCCTAATATTTAGAAAGCAATAAAACCATTGCAATCCACACAGAAAGGGGTGATTATAAATAGATAAATATTTGATTCTTCTTTCACAGCCACTCTAAGACCTCCAGTCATCTTTTAGACCTAGTTGAAAGCAATTTTCCAATTTTTACCTGGCTAATAATATTTTCAGAGCACTTCCAAGTATACTTGTAGATAATCAGAAGTTCTATAAGAGTTTTCAAGTTTTTTAATTGAATATGGAAATAGATAATCCTTGCATTTTCTGATTTTATTTATCCCTTTACAGATGTTAAGTAGTATGTCTGCCATTATTAGCAAATTGATCATTTCCCCCACAAGCAAAATTTTTTAAAATTTTTTTATTTTTACAATTACAAAGATATACAATTAAAAAGTTCATATTTGGGTTTTGGTCATACAGTGTTCCAGCACCCGTCCATCCACCTGTGCCCATCTCCCACCACCAACATCCTCGGTTCTCTCCCCCCTCCCCAGCCCTCCTTCATGGCAGGTTCTTTATTTCTTTCCCTTTCTCTCTCTTTCTCTTTTCCTTCCCCTCCAGACTACGGATTACAGAACATACATTGAAGGGTTGTCATGTGTATCTTTTTGCCTCTATTTAATGCTCAGTTCTAGGTTGGCATTAGTACCCTCGACAATTGCTAGCACACTGTTCCAGTTTCTGTCTTACCTTGCCTCTGACTCCCACGTTTGTGATAATTTCCACCTTTGACAAGACCTCCTGATGTATGTTTCACTTGGCCTTGGATATTGGCATCATAATATGTACATATATATTTATGTTATGCAAATAAATGCAGTCATTCTGTATCTGTCTCTCTCCTTCTGGCTAATTTCGCTCAACATAATCTTCTCCATGTCCATCCATTTATAGGCAAATTTTATAACTTCATTTTTTCCTAACAGCTGCATAGTATTCCATTGTGTAGATGTACCAAAGCTTCTTTATCCAGTCATCGATTCTCGGCACTCTGGTTGCTTCCAGATTCTGGCTATTGTGAATAATGCTGCTATGAACACAAAAGTAGGGATGGTGTTTCCGCTGCATATTTTTTGGTTTCCCAGAGTAGATTCCCAGGAGTGGTATGGCTGGGTCAAATGGGAGTTCAATTTCTAGTCTTTGGAGGAAAGTCCATATTGTTTTCCAGAAAGGCTGTACCAGCCGGCATTCCCACCAACAATGGATGAATGTCCCCTTTTCCCCACATCCACGAAAGCACTTTGATTATTTTTTACCCCTAGCTTTTGCTTGTGGGGAAAATGATC
>JAJIBD010028701.1:0-14643 GCA_021461705.1 Cryptotis parvus
TTACTGAAAATGAGAGATACTGATCCCATTGATCTCGTAACTGCATAGTATTCCATCAGTATATGTGCCACATCTTGTCCTTCATCTGTTTCAAGCTGCACCTAGTTGATTAGAGAGAGCACAGCCACTGTACTGAGTGCAACAATGTCAGCTGTGTGTCTGTGTCCTTTGTGAGTGTATTTATGTCCCTGGGGTTGGTACCTAAAAGTGGAATTTGTTGATTCATAAGGGTAGTTCACTTTTAAGTTTGCTGGGGAGCCTATTTCATGGTTTTCCATGAGAGGCAGAAATCGAATAGCATTCCCACCAGCAAGTAATGTGCAAACTTAATGCTCCTTCACCACTACTCACCAAAGTGCCCAGCACCCTCCCCATGTCCCCACTCGTCACCTCTAGACCACTTCTTCCACTCCTCTTTCCACTGCTCTGTAATCTCGATTTGGGAAGCTATTGAGGCCATGGTTGGTCATGGTTTGAACGTCGCCCTTGATTTGGTTCTTCATTCCATTGCAGCTGCATGAGATCATCTGTTCCTCTCCTCTGCTTCACCTGGCTGCCCTCCAGTCATCTGCAGCTATGGTGTACCTGTGTAGGGTTTTCTACAGCTTTCCCTCGTAACACCATGGTGAGGAGGGAGCCTTCTATCTGTCTATCCCCACACCTTCAATACCCCTGTCAGATTCCAGAAGCACACCTGTGAGCCTCTGAAAAGCAGTGTGTTCAGGTGTGAGGTGGGTCTAAGAGGGGCTGGTGTGCTCTGGCATCGTCTCACTTGAGTCACTTGCGGCACTAAGCAGAATACAACCTGGTCATTGCCTGAGAAGCAGTCTCCATTTTCCTTAGAAAGGAAGCTCTCTTCGCAATCCTGGTTACTGTGGAATCCTGGTGGCCTTCAAATCTAAAAACATCCTCATTTTCTCAGCTGTGACTGCCTAAACATGGAAGCTTATTTAGAGAGTCGCCTTCAAGGCTTCTTTCCCTTCCCTTACACAGCGAGCGGCCTTTTCAGTGATTAGAGTAGTCTGTGTGATTTGCCAGTTTGGACCATAACCTGGCAAAGTGGGAGTCTGGAGCCATGCCTGCTGGGTGAGTGTTGGGTCATGTCAGCAAGCCCCTATAGGAATGCCTAGAGGGGTTGCCTTGCCTGACAGGCCATGCAGGGCGGGGCCATGGGCAGGGCCTCTTTCCAAATGTGAAGTATTAAATCAGCATCACTTCATCCCTATACTCCAAAAAATATGCCTAGAGTCCAGATATGTCTCCCTGCAGCCTTAGAGTGGTCACCTGTAAGAGCTACATCATATGTTTGGAACAGTGAAACTGATACAAATAGATACGCTGTAATTTTGTATTAGATGCATACTTTACTGGGCTGTAGGTCGAGAGAGCATTTCTCCATCCCCAGCTGGGAGAGAACAGACTACTCTGCCTGTCCCATGCCTACTCATTCATTCAGGTCACAACATATGAGATCATCACGGTTAGTTGTCTTTTTCATATATACACAGGTTCCATTTATAGCTATTATTGAGGGACTCTTACCAATTAGCTTGAAAAATCCTGTATTTAGAGATATATTACTACCAAAATGTGTATTCACCGGGTAGTCGTGGGGCCTGCATTAAATTAGCCTGTTGCGGAAGGACAACGGAATGGGGATGGTGAAGGACAGGCCGCCGAGGCCAGGCTGGAGGTAACTCATCTGCTGCTGCTTGAATGAGGTGATTGAGTGGAACCAGTAGTTCTTCTGTCTTTTGCTTCATGATTGTTGGTCAAAGAGGCTCTCACAGATGTGTTTTTAAGGTTGATTAGTTCAAGACCATTTTGAGCCTCTGCATGGTCAGGAGAGAGATGGACGCCATTCCTCCCCAGTTCTGTCTTCTCCTGGATCTTCTTCCTGCAGGTTAACCCTTTCTATGGAATATGTCCCTCCCTCCTCCTTCCCTGCTTGACCCCTCTGAGATGTTAGGTCTAGCCTCTACCCCCATCTCTTCTTGGTGCTTGTGACAGCAGTGTGGGTTGTGGCATATGCAAATCTTACACCACACCATCTCAGCCTCAAAAAGAGGAGAAACTTGGAGTGAAACTGGAGATGGGAAGTGGGGAATGGTGTGATGGGGTTTCATAAGTGGACATAAGTTTCAGAGGGAAGGACAGATAGTGAGTTAACAACTTTTACCCATCTGTGGTATATGGAGAAAACATGAATAGACACATTGGGATGTTGATTAACCCTGGGTCTTGTATTACAAAACCTGAGATGACAAGCAAAAGGGGCTGGGAGGTGGAATAGAAGTATGTAGGAGGGGAAGGAAAGAGGCGCGCTAGAGGTGACAGAGGAACAGTGGGGTAGAACTTGGGCTCTTTTGATGGTCCTGGATAAAGGTGCAGTAACTTTGAACATCAAAACTATAAATGTTGATTAATACTTGAACCATCACCCAGGGCTCTGCCCCACGGGCCCTGGATATTCAATGGTCTGAGAGCCAAGACTGGGCCCCTGATGGACCCAGAGCCACGGCAGAGCCTCGGGCAAGCTACCCGAAGAACTAAATATGCCAAAACAGTAACAATAATGGACCTCATTTCCAATTTAATGGGGATACTGTGCCCACCCGAGCAAATCGATGAATAATGGAAGACAAGTGATACAAAGTGATTGTAACCATGCTAGCTAAATTTGATTTAAAAAAGATTTCACAAAAGAGTTGAAACGAAGAAGTAATAGGGTGCAGGTGGGTGCACTTTGCCTTGTAAGCCGCCACTTAATCCTTAGATCCCCCTGCACCCCATAGTTCCCTTGAGCCCCCTATCAGGAGTGATTCCCTAGGTGCAAAACGGAGTTAAGTCTGCATCATAAGCCCCACTAATTGTTAACTTCAGAAAGGACCACCAGAGCAGAGTGATAGCCCAGTGGGTAGGGCATTTGCCCTTAGTACGCTGCTGGCCCATGCCTGCCCCAGGTTTAATCCTGTATCCCTAGTGGTCCCCCCGAGCAACGGCCAGGAGTGAGGGCCCTGAGTGCAGAAACCAGAGAAACCCTCGAGCATTGCTGTGACCCAAAAAAAAAAGAAAAAAAAGACCACCAAAATAGAAGTGGAGGGCAAGCCCAGTAAATCCAGGATATATGGTTGTGAAAAACCATGTCAAGAACTGCCTAAGCAGCTCCATTCCACACTCACATACTCGTAAGCCAGCCTCTCCTAAGTACAGGGCGGCCTAGGAGCAGCAGAGAGGCAGTGGAGCCAGAGAGTAGCAGAAGCCAAGTAATATGGAGAAAAAGGAAGTGTTTGAATGGTTTTGACAAGGTAAATAGGAGACAAATGACAGATTCCCTGTCCAAAATGCAGCAAGAAACTAGCTGAGGGAAGAGTGTCTGAGAGCACAAAGGCCCAAGAGAACAGGTAGATGAGAAGAACTCGGGCCTAAATACAGCAGAATGCTGAGTGTTGGGAAACAGACAAAGTTTAAGAGATGAACAGGAGAAAAATTGGAAGCCAAAAAGAAACATAACATAAAAGAATGGTGAGATAATCCTGAAAGCGTTTGCACGGCCAGCTTTTGAGTGAAGCGCTTTTGCATTTTCCTTCTTAAACACTGAAAAGAGAGAGGAAACATGTCCAGAGAGAAGCCCTCTGGCGCTCCCTTTTTCACTTCGTCTACCTGCCATTCATCCTGAGGCTTTTATTTTACTACCTAACCTGTAGAGAAATATATTTGTTTCATTAGTAAACAAATGAGTAATATATGTAAATATATAATGAGATGTACTACACACACACACACACACATATATATATATATATATATATATATATATATATATATATATATATATATATATATATTCACACACACACAATAAGATACTGAAGTTCCTGTTCCAACCAAAAGGTTACAGTGTCTCACCCAACCTGTTTCACATGTAAGTGGCATCATTACCAGGGCAGGCAGAAATTGTGGGGTCAGTGGAGTAGTTGGCTCTTTGCTGCTTTGTTCACTCTTCATCAGTGGATTGCCCTGGCAGCACCATACACAGACACAAGCCAGTCCGAAGTTCCCAGTGGCACATATCATTCTCTGATACTTATTATAGGGAATCCAGTGCTGATTAACATTTGAACCTCTTCTAGCTCAGCAAGCCACACCAAAGCACCTTTTCACTAGAACTCTAAAAATATCAAAATGGGCTGAAGGAGTAGGTGCTCAGCGGAACTGACTTTGTAAACTGAAAATCATCAACCCAGATCTGTTTGAGCCATGTCATCGTGGCATGAATCCAGCAAAAATTATGAGCGTTTTATTTTTTCCCTGTAGGCTGCCTAAATAACGTCCTTGTGTGTTCCTCCTCACCTTTTCCGATTAACCTTATGTCTGGCATATTTTTTCCCAACACCCCCAGTTTTAAGTTGTAAGGATTTGGCCACAGAGAGTATGGGATCTCACAAGTCGAGTGGGTGCGTAACCGTAAAACTTGTGGCACCAGGTTGAAGTCCAAAATGAAGAGTGTTATTTTTTCTTTTTGCAGGAGAGGTTATAAGGCCAGCACGTGGTGGTGTGTGGGCCTTGCTCATGGCTCTGTACTAGGGATCATTCCAGAAAAAACATGGTCCAGGGGCTGAACTTGACTAACTGCTACGAACAATAAAGATCCCTACCCACCGTCTCTCTCTAGCCCAAGTCAGTATTTTTAAGGGTGGTGCGTCTGCTTCTTTCGGGGACAAAGCGGATGGGACACACAATCTGCTGGCTTTCGGGCTAACCCCACCAGTGCCACAGAAGGCTCACCTGAAGAGTGAGTGGCATGGACCTTCTTCAGCGTGCAGAGCATGGTCCGAGAACCTTGCACCATCTCTGAGGGCTCTTACCCTTGCAGTACAGTCCAGCAAATTGTACTATAAGCGAGAGAGGGGGACTCTAAGGGGGACCCCTGTAATCCAGGTCCACTATCAGCCCCCCCTCCTGCAGGAAACATAAGCATCTCACAGAAACTGAGCCTCCCATAATGTGATTGGGCATGGCAGTGGAGTGCCGGGCCTGAAAAGTTATAAAAGCTGTAGCCTGCTTTTCAGCCCCTTCCGCTTTTACTTTTTTTTACCTTTGCATTTGGCCTTTTGCCTTTCTTCCCTCTCCTCCCCTTTCCTCTCTTCCTAGTTGGGCCTTAGCATGACAGCGGCCATCTTGGCCTCAGGGATTCTAAAAAACCATTATGGCTGGGGGCCCAGCTGGAAACCCCTAGTCTTAGTTTTCCTATTACTAAATTATGCCAGAAGAATCAAGCGTGGAAAGCCTTTTGAAACTTTGCTGGATTCTGCCTCTTTCTCAACCACTGAGCATCATATCCTGGGGCAATGCAACGCCATAGACCCCCAGTCCCTGGATTTCGCGCTAGCACACCAACATCCCGCCAAAAATCTTGGACAAGTTTCCTAGGATTCATGACCATGCAGCCCAGAGTCACTTTTTAAGTGCGTATGGCTGCTTTTCCTGAGTGTCAGAAGCTTCACAGGTCCCAGAGCTTCCCCTAGCCCTTCCCATGCACCGAGTGTATTCCTATCAGAAATGGTGCCTTTCAGATTATATTTTGCAGGTGCTTCTTCAAACAAGAATATAGGCGCCCCCAACATATGTAGCTAATATACGTTTGCTTATCCTAAGTGTGAAACCACAGTGATTGAAAAGACATTGGAACCAGATTCCCACCGACTTACCATCCCATTGAAAGATGGGAGCTTCAGTAATCCTAAGAAAGGCTGACTGACCCCTGCTCTAGAGAACAGTAGTTTTCTCTCACATGGACCCACCTCCCTTTCTGAAACTTAAAACCTTAACTTCTCCTCAGGCCACTCAGACAAGGAACTCTAAAAGTTTACCCTTTTATGTAAGATAGATTCCTTTTTATTTGCTCCACAGAATTCGCTGATTCTTATTTTATATCCAAAATCAATATAATACCTGAATTTACTCATAATGGCCAGATTTGCCGGACAGAAAACCAGAGGTAGCTCTTCACTCAAAAGGAAAGAGAAAGAGTAGATTGTTTATTCTCTGATCTGAAAGCCCCTCCCTGTACCCTGCCTTAGGGATAAAAAAACCCAGTATCTTTCCTCCTTTAACTGATGGATGGGGTATTTGCCTCTATGGATCAAAGCTACAATTTTTTCTTATGTTTCGATGCATCATTTTTCATCCTATATTATTTATATTATTTATATTATTATTCTTTCACTGCCTATTTGGGTAACAAGATAGCAGGTTTTGTCTGGACTTTTTGCTTTCTTCTCCCAGACAACTGGTCCACTCTGCAGAATCTGTGGTCTCACCACTGAGGGTGGTGCTAGACAGCTCTATGGCTCCACCTCCTCTGCAGTAACTCTCATCCCCGAATATACTCACTGTACTTGTTGTCAGGATATCCCTTCAAAGTGTGTATGCCAACTTCAGAATCATATCATCACCAGGGGCTTTCTGCCCCCAGCATCCCTCAACCAAAAGCAGTACTTTTCCAAATAAACCACACTTTAAATTTTGGCATTTTGGTCTTTAGGAGGCACACCCAGTAATGCTAACCCGTTATGCTGAGTGATCACTCTGTATGCAGTGGGGAACCATAGGAGTACTGGGACTCAAACCTGGATCAACGCATGAGTAAAGCCCTACCTGTACTATCATGCCAGCCTCAGCATCTGTTTATAACCTTTACCACTAGTACCTTATACTTACTTACAGATTTGCCGTAAAAATCCCTTGTTCACAAATACATGCCATAGAGTTTCACCACACACAAGTTTCTAATTTTTTAATTTTTATTATGCCATTGAGATATACAATTACAAGGATGTTTATAATTGTCTCACAATGTTCCAAAAGCACCCATCCCTCTACCAGTGCTAAATTCCTTCCACCCATATCCCAAACACGACTCCTCCCTCATCTAAACCCAGCCTGTCCCTTTATTGCAGGCATATTTTACTTCTTATCTCTTTGTCTCTGTCCTGTAGTTTCTTTCTGGTGATATCTTTGTGGCTTGCCCTACAGATACTAACAACGTATGATGTCTCTATGTGAATATTCAATAGTGAGTTCCTCAGTGTGACATCATAATTCTCATTCCCTACAAACCTCCGCTTATTGTAACTAGAACATATTACAGTGTATAAATGAAAAAGATCCTGGGAAGGACCTAGTGCTAAAATGTTATATATATTGCCACTTGCCTCAGAGCAGCCACGATCAGTGCATGTGAATCTGGAGTGTCTGTCCTTCCGGTAAAGACTGTGGTAGCTGGAATCTCAGGGCCATGCCCACCACCTGGAGTCTGAGGAATGGGTAAAGTAACCAAATCCCCGCTCCAAGTCCCAGCCAAAGCTGCCTGCATGCTGAGCTGGGGCTCCAGAGAGTGGAGATTTCGCCACAAGAGATTCACCAACATGTGACCTCGCACCATTCTACAAGGAAGTGATCATTCACGTAAAAAGACGGTCAGCAAAGAGATACCATTTCAGCGAAACTCTAGTGCCAACCACGTAGAACATCATGTAACAATTAGAATGGGGAAGAAATGGGAGGAAGATAAGTTTGGGTCAATAGCTACGAGCCACCACCTCCACTTCACTGGATGACATTGCTTAATAACAATACCAAACATTAGCTATGTGGCACAAATGCTGACTTCGACCATCAATGTGAAAAGGTAATGTAGCGAATCTCAACAAAACAATGTTCAAAACAAACTCCTAGCCCGGATGCTCCAGTCACTCTCAACGGGAACAAACATCCTTGAATGCAGCAGGTTGTGTACCCAAGCTCGAGAACTCAACATGATGAACGACCTAGCATTTGGCCGCACAGGAGAAAGAGAGCTGCATAGAATGCCTTCCAGATGCCTGCCAGAAAGGGCTAAAAGGAAAAAAACCAGAATCCAGGCACATCTCCACTATTCCTCTCCCATTACATATGCCTCAGAGACCTGGGCCCCAAAAGGAGGATGAGAACACTATCGGCTTCCCAAAGAGGAATCAAAAGAGCTCATGCTTTTAATATCATGCCTCACTCTAGAGAGAAGGCTAAACTGGAGTTCTGACCCTCCACAAAATCAAGAGTCAGATGCATCCAATTTCCGCCAAGTTACCATCGTAAACTCAGATGGACTGGACATGTAATGCAATCTGAGATGACCGCTGAGGAGATCCCATGGGATGTCAAAAGATTCACGTGGCTGCCCACCTACAAGATGGTCAGACCTTCGTCAAGACCCTGAATGAACGGTTTGAGACTCTTCGATTCCTGAAGCAAGCAGATGCCATTGGGCTATACTGGCACATGGCAGGGACAAATGGAAACATTACTGGCTTCCACTCGAGCAAATTGACAAATAATAGGCTGTCCAGTGATCAAGTGATGCCCCCCTATTTATCTACAGATTTAATAAAGTCCAACAAAATATTCCAGCTGGCTTCCTGAAGCTGACTAGCCAAAGGAATTGTGGAGGGGATGAAAGGCTGAGGATTTACATTTTAGATTCTAAATCTTGAGTAACCCAAGTATATTATGGCACTGGCATAAAAAAGACATAAAACCACTGTAATTGAATTGAGGTGAAGAGATAAACCCTCAGTCTTGGAGTAAACAGTGCAGAGTCATCAGATATCCACATGCAAGAATTAAATTGGAGTCCTTCACAGCATATGTAAATAAACGTAAAGTAGATCAAAGATTCTAAGCCATTAGAGCTAAAACGAGCAATTCTAGAAAGAAAACATATGTAAACTCCTAACCTTCTAATGATACGTTTTCTTCACTACAATGCCAGAAGTACAAGCAGTGGGGATAATTAAGTACATGGAATTCATCAAAACTAAACACTTTCTATAGTAAATGAGTGCATAATATCATTATTTACAGATGACATGACCGGAATAAAATCCCTCAATGGTTCGACAGAGACATTTAAAAAAAAATGTACTGCTTCCTTTCCTGCAATCAAGAAGTAAATAGATATTCTCTGTTACTTTTATTCAGAAGTGTTGGGTATTTGTCCAGTCGTCAAGTAAAGAATAAAAAATCAGGAGTCCCTCCTACAGGTGTGTGTGTGTGTGTGTGTGTGTGTGTATGTGTGTGTGAGATCATTTCACTCCATGGAACAAACCAGCCCTAAAGGAATAGCTGGAGCTTTCAGCAGTGGGACCCATGTACACAGCCTTGGATCCGCCCCCAGACCCCTCTGCTCTGAGCTTCCAGGAACGACTCCAGTCCCTCCCCCCAGGTGTGTGTGTGACCTGTCTCTGTGTACAATAAGGCCCCAGGAAGCAGGCCTTGAACCAGCCATCCACATCCCAAAACTCAAACCACCCTATCGCTAGCACTTCTGTGTGATCTACTTACTATCTATTGTATGAGGTACCAGTGAGTTTTTGTCCTCTCACCCTTCCAGCCATCCACCCAAACTCGCAAAAACAGCCCAGACACCACCCCAACCATACTATCTAGTTGCCCTAGGACTCATTTTACATTTTTTGCAACCTAAAAAGCACTTAGCAACGCAAAAAGCAATGCAAAAATTCCATCAAGCTAGTGAGTAAAGCCGGCGCCCAGATGAGCCAAGCATTAACAATTAGTTGTATAACCTCTCTGATAAGGAATTTTGGAAAGAATTGTTATGATGCAAAAGGAACTCAAGGTACAGCTAAATGGAGTGAAAAATCAATAAAATGAAAAGAGGACATAGAGAGAAGAAATGAAGAAAATAAAAGACCAAAATACAAATTGAAAAGAGACATATTAAAATGTGGTCAAAAAAACAAAAAAATGTGGTAAATTAAATGGAAAAACACACTGATGGCCTCCAGTAGAGTAACAACTACTGAAGCAAAGAATTAGTGATCTCAAAGAGCGCAGTTCCAAAAATTCTCTAATACAACACAGCAGAATTTGAAAAAAAAAAAGATCAAAATTAATAAACAGACAACAAGAGATAATTGGGATGAAGCCAAAAGGAATGACAATACGATCATTGGGGTCCCAGAAGGTAAGAAGAAACCCATAAGGAAGAAGAAACTATCAAACCATCATTGCTGAGAAGTTCCCAGAACCAAAGAAGATTTATCTAGATCCAGAAGGCCCAGCTACAAGCGTAACAGAAACACTCATTAAGAATACCTAAGACACATGATAAATCACTTGATCACTTGATGACTTGAACCCGACATTATCGAATGTCAAGCCGGCGCCAGTAAGATTTTATTTGACCTTACTACGTGCCAATGTATCTCACGGCATCTGGTTGTTCAGAATATGAAGAGCCTCAAACCGCGCCTTCAGGGTCTTCGGCAAGGAAGTCTGACCATCTTGGTGGGGCAGCCACGTGACCTTTTGACATCCCGGAACTAGTCCAGCGTTGTCTCCAGACCGCTACTAAGCGTCCAGGCCATCTGATTTACCGCCTTGGCAAAATGAGCCAGCGCCCTGATTCTGGAATAGCAACGGAGGAAACAGAACTCCAGATTCCCTCTTCTCACTGAGGTGAGGGCAGGAATTCCAAGCATAGCTCTTCGATTTCCTCTCTAAGCATTCCATCCTAAGCTCAGGGCCCAGGTCCCTGAGGCGATGTTAATGCAGGAGAATGTGGAGTCAAAGAGATGTGCCGGAGCCGGAGGTTCCTTGTCCTTTTTTAGCTATTTTTCAGATGCCTTTGAAGGCATTCCATAGCCGTTTCTTCCCCCCCAGTTTCAAGTTAGGTCGCCCATCTGTTGGATTCTCACCTAGGTACATATAACTGCTTCATTCAGAGATGCTTGTTCCATTGAGAACAATGGGGGCTCAGGAACTAGTTCATTTCTTCATGAACATTGTTTTCTTTAGATTCAGCTGTAGACCTATCTTCCCATTCTACGCCTAAGTCAGCCAGTATTGAAGCGTTTGGTTAATGTCTGGTGGTTAGAACGATGTCAGTGAAGGGCAGGGAGGTGGTGGAGTAACCATCTTCACTCCCATTCTTCCCATTTACTCCTGTCGCATGATGTTCTCGAGGGTGCACTGAAGGTTTTTTGGTGAAGTGGTATCACCCTGTCGAACCCCCTCTTCTTCACACATTAATGATCACTTCTTGCAGAATGGTGAGATCCTGGTGGCGAATCCATAAACAGTTCATACTAAGGATTCATGATGGTAGTTTGAACACCCTGTTGTTTGGCTAGGGCTTCACATGCCAGCCCCATGAATCAAAGGTTTTCTGTAAATCGTAATGAACATGAGAGACAGAGCGGCATCTTGTAAATTCCCTTACAAACCTCCGACATGAGCTTGGTTACTTGTGTGATATGGTCGGGTGTTAATGCTTAAGATGGATAGCACACAATATCCTCATTATCTTAATTAGAATGAAAAACCAGAGAGTATAGAATACAGAAAGCAGCAAGATCAAAGAAGAAATCAGATACAAAGGAAATCCTACCAAGATTTATAGCAGACTTCTCTCATGAAACACCCCGAGCCCCAATTCTGTGGTGGATATTGTGAAAAGTCAATGAACCTCCGCAGGCAGCACCAATGAATTTTCTTACCCGCCAACTTACATTCATATATGAATGAAAAATATACACAACTTCTCATGGAAAAGGCAACAACTCAAGAATCTTCATGGACTACCAAAACCAACTTTAAAAAAAGAACGGAAAGGTCTAGTAAAAAATGTTTAACCCAAAACCAAAAGCATAAGAAGTGTAAACAGAAAGATGGCACAGAATCTGATGACAATAATCTTCAAGTCAATAGGTCTAAATGCACCAATTAAGAGACCAGAGTGACAACAAAATGGATTAAAAAATTGAACCCAATATTCTGGCGTCTACAAGGAACATATATGAGTAAGCAGAGCAAACATAGACCCCAAAGCCAAAGTATTAAAAGACCATTCTCCATGCAAACAACTCCTCCGGGGTAAAAAAAACGCTAGTGTGGCAGTACTAGTATCAGATAATATAGACTCCTGTGCTGAAAGGTTAGAAGGGACAACGAAGGTCATTTTTTATTAATTAAGGGGTATGTAACCAAGAAGAAATTACACTACTAAAACATATATGCACCCAACGAGGGGCCAGCTAAAATACATAAAACAACTGCTAAGAGACCTCAAAGAAGATATTAACAGAAGCACAATAATAGTTGGAGACTTCAACACTACTCTTATCAATTATGGATAGATCAACAAGACTGAAACTCACCAAGGAAATATTGGCCCTAAGGGAAGAAATGGAAGAAAGAGAGCTAGTGGATATATACAGGGCTTTTTCATGCCAAAAAGCTTAATACACATTTTTCTAGTGCACATGGAACATTCTCCAAGATAGACCACACGCTGAGCCACAAAGCATACCTCAATAAAATAAAAAGATAGAAATTGTGTCAACTATCTTTTCAGACCATGATGCACTGAAAATGGAAGTTAACCGTACACAGAAACAGGGAGTCAAACCAAACACCTGGAAAACTGAACAGCTCACCCCTGAACAAACCAATGGGTCCTAGAAGAAATCAAACAGGAAATCCAAAGATTCCTGGAAACAAATGAAAATGAAGACACCAACTATAAGAACTTGTGGGACACGGCAAAAGCCATGTTAAGAGGAAAGTTTATAGCTCTGCAAGCATTCATCAGGAAACAAGAAAGGGCCCACATAAATAACCTGACTACACAGCTGAAGACATTAGAAAAAAGACCAACAAAAGGAGCCCAACCCAGGCAGAAAAAAGGGAAATAATAAAACTTAGAGAGGAAATCAAATGAGTTGGAAAACCAAAAAAAACAATCCAAAAGATTAATGAAACCAAGAGCTGGTTCTTGAAAAAAATAAACAAGATTGACAAACCATTGGCAAGACTTGTAAGGACAGGGAAAGAGAGAACCCAAATAAACAGAATCAGAAATAAAAAGGGTGACATCACAACAGAAACCACAGAAATCCAAAAGATCATCAGAGATTACTTTGAGAGCCTGTATGCCATGAAACATGAGAATCTAGAAGAAATGGATAAATTCCTGAAGTCCTATAACCTCCCACGGCTGAAACAAGAAGACCTGCAATACCTGAATAAGCCTATCACCATCGAGGAAATAGAAACAGTAATTAAAAAGTCTGCCCAAACACAAAAGCCCAGGTCCAGACGGATTCACTAGTGAACTCTACCAAACCTTTAAGGAGGACCTACTGCCAGTCCTTTCAAGCTCTTCCAGGAAATAGAAGAAACAGAAACACTCCCAAACAGCTTCTACGAGGCACATATCACCCTGATACCCAAAGCAGGGAGAGACAACACAAAGAAAGAAAACTACAGACCAATATCCCTGATGAACACGGATGCTAAGATCTTCAACAAAATACTAGCAAACAGAATCCAAAGACTCATCAAGAAGATTATACATCATGACCAAGTAGGATTCATCCCCGGAATGCAAGGATGGTTCAACATTCGCAAGTCAATCAACATAATACATCATATCAATAAGAGAAAAAAATAAAAACCATATGATCCTATCAATAGACGCAGAGAAAGCATTTTGACAAGATCCAGCACCCGCTCATGATTAAAAAACCTCCAGAAAATGGGAATTGAAGGGACTTTCCTCAAGATAGTTACAGCCATCTACCAAAAGCCCACAGCGAGCATCATTCTAAAAGGGGAAAATTGAAAGCCCCTTCCCCTGAGATCAGGGACAAGACAAGGTTGCCCACTCTCACCCTCTTTATTCAATATAGTACTGGAAGTACTTGCCATAGCAATCAGAGAAGAAAAGGACATCAAGGGCATCCAGATAGGCAAGGAAGAAGTCAAGCTACCATTATTTGCAGATGACATGATATTATACCTAGAGAACCCTAAACTCTCTACCAAAAAACTCCTAGAAACAATAGACATATAGTAGAGTGGCAGGATACAAAATCAACACCCCAAAAAGTCGGTGGCTTTCCTATATACAAATAACGAAAAGAGAAGAAAGGGATATTAAGGAAACGATTCCATTCACAATTGTGCCACAGAAAATCAAATACCTAGGAATCAACTTACCCAAGTGTGTAAAGGACCTGTACAAAGAAAACTACAAGACACTGCTCCAAGAGATAAAAGAGGACACAAGGAAATGGAAACATATCCCCTGCTCATGGATGGGGAGAATCAACATTGTCAAAATGGTAATACTCCCTAGAGCTCTGTACAGATTCAATGCAGTCCCTATAAGGATACCCATGACATTCTTCAAAGAAATTGACCAAACACTCCTGAAATTTGTATGGAACAATAACCCCCAAGGATAGCTAAAGCAATCCTCGGAAAAAGAAGATGGGAGGCATCACCTTCCCAACTTCAAACTGTACTACAAGGCAGTAGTAATTAAAACAGCATGGTATTGGAATAAAAACAGACCTGTGGACCTCATGGAATAGAATTGAGTATCCTGACACCCAACCTCAAACACATGATCATTTAATCTTGATAAAGGTGCAAAGAGTCCAAAATGGAGTAAGGAAAGCCTCTTCAACAAGTGGTGTTGGAAAAACTGGGCAGCGACATGTAAAAAAAATGAATTTGGACCTGTGTCTAACACCATGCACAAAAATCAGATCAAAATGGATTAAAGATCTCAAT
>JAJIBD010028702.1:0-52532 GCA_021461705.1 Cryptotis parvus
AGTGGCACAGACATTCTCTGGATACTTATTATGTGCAATTCAGTGCTGATTAACATTTGAACTCTGTCTAGGCTCAGCAAGCCACATCAAAGCACTTTTTTCACTAGAACTTTAAAAATATCAAATATGGGCTGAATGAGTAGGTGTCGGCAAACTGACTTTGTAAACTGAAAAATCATCAACCTAGATCTGTTTGAGTCATGTCATGTGGCATGAATCCATAAAAATGATGAGCTGTTTTTATTTTTCCCTGTAGGTAATAAATAACGCCTGTAGTGTTCCTCCTCACCTTTTTCTGATTAACTTTATGTCCAGCATATTTTTCCCAACACCCCCTGTTTCATGTTGTAAGGATTTGGCCACAGAGAGATGGGATTCTAAATAAGTCAGTGGGTGTAACCCTAAAAACTTGTGGCAATCAGGTTGAAGTCCAAAATGAAGAGTGTTATTTTTTCCTTTTTTTGCAGGGAGAGGGTTGGGATAAGGGCCACACGTGGTGTGTGGCCTTATTCATGGCTCTGTACTCAGGATCATTCCGGAGAAAACATGGTGCCAGGGCTGAACTTGACTCAACTGCATACAACACAAGATCCTACCCACTGCTCTCTCTAGCCCAAGTTCAGTATTTTTAAGGGTGGTCATGTCTACGTTTCTTGGGGATGGACAAAGGGATAGACACACACCCTGCTCATTTCAGGGGCTAATCCTGGCTCAGTGCACAGAAGGCTCACCTGAAGGTGGAGTGCCTGGCATGGACCCTGGTCTCCAGCGCAGAGCATGGTCTGAGAACCTGCACCATCTCTCTGAGGGCTCTGGTTTAACCCTTCTCTGCAGTACAGTCCAGCAGAGTTGCACATACAGTGAGAGTGGGGGGGGGCTCTCCAAGGCAGGGGGACCCCTTGTAATCCAGGTCCACATATCAGCCCCCACTCTCTCTCTTTGCAGCAGGGAAACATGGGTGCATTCACCAGGAAACTGAGCCTCTGGCTTTCACTGGATTGGGCATGGCAGTGGGAGTGCCTGGGCTGAAAAGTTATAAAAGCTGTAGCCTGCTTTCTTCAGCCCCCTTTTCCCTTTTTTTTTTTTACCTTTTGCATTTGGCCTTTTGCCTTTTCTTTCCTCTCCTCCTCTTCCTTTTCTTCCTAGTTGGGCCTTAGCACATGACAGCGGCCATCTTGGCCTAGGATTCTAAAACTACACATGGCTGGGGCCCAACTAGGAACCTAGTCTGTAGTTTTCCTATTACTAAATTGTATACCAGAACAAGTGCGAGGAAAGCCTTTTGAAACTTTGCTGGATTCTTGCCTCTCTCTGTCCACTGGGCATTGATATCCTGGAGCACAAGGGGTCCCTAGACCCTGCTCCTGGATTTCGTTGGGGCATCCAGCATACCCCCGTCAAAAAATCTTGGACAGTTTTCCCTGAGGAGCCATGCGACCATGCAGCCCAGAGTCACTCTTATGAGCATGGCTGCTTTTCCTGAGTGTCAGAAGCTTCACATGTCCCAGGCTTCCCCAGCCCTTCCCATGCACTGAGTGCATTCCTATCAGAAATGGTGCCTTTCAGATTATATTTTAGTGCAAGCTTCTTCTTCAAACAAGAATATAGGCGCCTCCCAACATATTTAGCTAATATACAGGGTTTTTTTTTTTATCCTGAAGTGTGAAACCACAGTGATTGAACAGGACATGTGGAACTGAGATTCCCACTGACTTACCATCCCATTGAAAGATGGGAGCTTCTGTAATCCCAAGATGTTACTGGACCCCTGCTCTAGAGAACATAGTTTTCTCTCACATGGACCCACCTCTTTCTGGAAACTTAAAAATCCTTAACTCCTCTCCTCAGGCCACTCAGACAAGGAACTCCTAAAAGTTTACCCTTTATGTAAGATAGGATTCCTTTATTTGCTCCAGAACTTTTTGCTGATCTTCTTATTTTATATCCAAAATCAATATACATACCTAATCTGTTTCATAACTGCGTATTTCTGTCTGGACAGAAAAACCAGAGGTAGCTCTCAGCTCAGAAGGAAAGAGAAAGAGTAGATTGTTTATTCTCTGATCTGAAAGCCCCCAGGTTCTGCCTAGGGATGAAAAAAAAACCCAGTATCCTTTCTCCTCCTGTTGGTCTGATGGATGGGGTATTTGGCTCTTATGGATCAAAGCCACAAAGTGTTCTTTTTTCTATGTTTCTGATGCCTTCTTTAACAAGTTTTCATCCTTATATTATTTATATTATTTATATTATTATTCTTCTTCACTGCCTCATTTGGTAACACATATGTTTTGTCTGGACTTTTGCTTTTTTTCTCTTGCTGTGCTCCCAGACAACTGGTCCATCTGCAGGAATCTGTGGTCACACCACTGAGGGTGGTGCTAGACAGTCTATGGCTCCACTCTCCTCTGCAGGTACTCCTCAGCCCCGAATATACTCACTGTACTTGCTGTCAGGATAATTCTTCAAAGTGTGTATGCCAACTCAGAATCATATCATCACCAGGGTTTTCTGCCCCCAGCATCTCTACCAAAAGCAGTACTTTTCCTAATAACCACACTTAAAACTTTGGCATTTTGTCTTTTATGAGGGAAGGGCACCCAGTAATGCTAACTCCTGTTATGCTGAGTGATCACTCCTGGTATGCATGGGGACCATATGGAGTACTGGGGATCAAACCTGGATCAATCGCATGCAGTGCCCTACCTGCTGTACTATCATGCCAGCCCAGCATCTGTTTATAACCTTTACTCACTAGTACCTTATATCTTACTTACAGATTTCCTTTGGGGGTATCTCTTTGTTCATTACCACATGTCATAGAGTTTCACCACACATGCTTTCTAATTTTTTAATTTTTATTATGCCATGTGAGATATACAATTACAAGGATGTTTATAATTGGGTCTCTGCCATACAGTGTTCCAGCACCCATCCCTCTACCAGTGCCAAATTCCCACCACCCATATCCCAAACACGACCCCACCACCCAAACCCTGCCTGCCCCTATTGCAGGCACATTTTACCTTCTCTATCTCTTTGTCTCTGTCCCTGTGTTTCCTCTCTTTCTGCTGTTATACTTTGTGGCTTGCCCTACAGATACTAACAACGTATGATGTCTCTATGTGAATATTCAATAGTGAGTTCTAGTGTGACATCATAATTCCTCATTCCCCATAACCTCTCCGTTTGTTGCAACTAGAACGATCATTACAGTGTATAAATGAAAAGATCCTGGGAAGGACCTGGTGCTAAAATGTGTTATAGTCTAAGATTGCCACGTGGCCACAGAGCAGCCACGCATCAGTGCAGCTGTGAATCTGGAGTGTCTGTCTTCCGGTAGTTGACTGTGGTAGCTGGAATCTCAGGGCCATGCCCACCACCTGGAGTCTGAGGAATGGGTAAAAGGGTCCAAATCCCCGCTCCAAGTCCGCCAGCATAGCTGCCTGCATGCTGAGCAAGCCTTAGGAGAGTGGAGATTTGCCACTAGGATTCACCACCAGGATCTCACCATTCTACAAGGAAGTGATCATTAATGTAAAAAGACGGGTTCGGCAAGGTGATACCATTTCAGCGAAACTCTTCAGTGCCACCCTCGAGAACATCATGCAACAATTAGAATGGGAAGAAATGGGAGTGAAGATAAGCGGTCAACAGCTACACCACCTCCACTTCACTGATGACATCGTTTTAATAACACCAAACATTAGCCATGTGGCACAAATGCTGACTTCGACCATGAATGTGAAAAGGTAGGTCTGCAGCTGAATCTCAACAAAACAATGTTCAAAAAAACAAACTCCTAGCTCCAGATGCTCCAGTCACTCTCAATGGAACAAACATCTCTGAATGCAGCAGTTATGTGTACCTAAGTCGAGAACTCAACATGATGAATGACCTAGCATTTGAGCTGCACAGGAGAAAGAGAGCGGCATGGAATGCCTTCAAGAGCATCGAAGAAATGGCTAAAAGGACAAAAAACCTCTGGTTCCAGGCACATCTCTTCGACTCCACCATTCTCCCTGCATTAACATATGCCTCAGAGACCTGGGCCCTACAAAAGCAGGATGAGAACACTATTCGGGTTTCCCAAAGAGGAATCAAAAGAGCTATGCTTGGAATATCATGCCTCACTCTAGTGAGAGAAGGAATCTGGAGTTCTGACCTCCACAAAATCAAGAGTCAGGGATGCTATCTAATTTGCCAAGGCATCGAAAATCAGATGGACTGGACATGTAATGCAACTTGGAGATGACCGCTGGATAAGATCCCACGGGATGTCAAAAGATCACATGGCTGCCCACCTACAAGATGGTCAGACTTCTTCGTCAAGACCCTGAATGAATGGTTTGAGACTCTTCGTATTCCTGGAGCAAGCAGATGCCATTGGGCTATACTGGCACATGGCAGGGACAAATGGAAACATTACTGGCACCCACTCGAGCAAATTGACAAATAACAGGCTGTCCAGTGATCAAGTGATGCCCCCTATTTATCTACAGATTTATCAAAGTCCAACAAATATTCCAGCTGGCTTCCCTGCAGAAGGAAGTCAGACTAGTCAAAGGAATTGTGGAGGGGATGAAAGGTTGGAGGATTTACATTTTGTGATTCTAAATCTTGAGTAACCCAAGATATTATGGCACTGGCATATAAAAGACATAAAACCACTGTAATTGAATTGAGGTGAAGAGATAAACCCTCAGTCTTGGAGCAAACAGTGCAGAGTCATCAGATATCCACATGCAAAAGAATTAAATTGAGTCCTTCACAGCATATGTAAATAAAACGCAAAGTGGATCAAAGACTTAAGCATGAGAGCTAAAACGATAAATTCTAGAAAGAAAACATATGTAACTCCTAACCTTCTAGTCACCACTGTTTTCTTCACTACAATGCCAGAAGCACAAGCAGTGGGGATAAGTTAAATACATTAGAATTCATCAAAATTAAACACTTTGTATAGTAAATGAGGAATAATATCTTAATTCACAGATGACATGACTGAATAAAATCCCTCAATGGTTGGACAGAGACATTTAAAACAAAATGTACTGTTTCCTTTCCCCTGCAATCAAGAAGCAAACAGATATTCTCTTGTTACTTTTATTCAGAAGTGTGCTGGGTATTTTGTCCAGTGTCATAAAGTAAAATAACAAAACTGAGTCCCTCCTACAGGTGTGTGTGTGTGTGTCTGTGTGTGTGTGTGTGTGTGTGTGTGAGATCATTGCATCTCCATGGAACTAATCAGCCCTAGGGAACAGGCTGGAACTTTCAGCAGTGGGACCCTATGCACACAGCCTTGGATCCGCCCCAGACCCCTCTGCTCTGAGCTTTCAGGAACGACTCCAGTCCCTCCGACAGGTGTGTGTGTGATCCTTGCATCTCTGCGAAAACTAAACAGCCCCAGGGAACAGGCCGGAACCAGCCATCCACATCCCAAAACTCAAAACCACGCCAACGCTAGCACTTCTGTGTGATCTACTTACTATCTATCTTGCATGAGGTACCAGTGAGCTTTTTGTCCCTGCACTCCTTGCCATCCACCCAAACTCTGCAAACAGCCCAGACACCTACTAACCATACTATCTAGCTACCCAAGAACTCACATTTACATTTGCAACCTAAAATAGTCATTTTAGCAACGCAAAAAGCAATGCAAAATTCCATCAAGCTCAGTGAGTGAAGTTACTAGCCCAGATGAGCCAAGCATTAACAATTAGTTGTATAACCTCTCTGATAAGGAATTTTGGAAAGAATTGTTAAGGATGCAAAAGGAACTCAACGAAGCAATGGAGTGAAAAATCAATAAAATGAAAGAGGACACGAGAGAAGAAATGAAGAAAATAAAGACCAAAATACAAATTGAAAAGACATATTAAAAATGTGGTCAAAAAAAAACAAAAATGTGGTAAATTAAATGAAAAACACACTGGATGGCCTCCATAGCAGAGTAACAACTACTGAAGAAAGAATTAGTGATCTCAAAGACGGAGTTCCAAAGATTCTCTACACAACAGCAGAATTTGGAAAAAAGACTCACAATTAACAAACAGACAACAAGAGATAATTGGGATGAAGCCAAAAGGAATGACATACGGATCATTGGGGTCCCAGAAGGGCAAGAAGAAAACCTTTATGAAGAAGAAACTATCAAAACCATCATTGCTGAGAAGTTCCCAGAACTAAAGAACATTTACTCCAGATCCAGAAGGCCCATAGGCTACAAGCTAAAAGAAACACCAATAAGAATACTCCAAGACACATCTTAATTCACTTGATCACTTGATCACTTGAATCCCGTTATTCATCGATTTGCTCAAGCGGGCGCCAGTAACATTTCCATTGGACCCTATCACGTGCCAATGTAGCCCAATGGCATCTGGTTGATTCAGGAATATGAAGAGCCTCAAACCGTTCCTTCAGGGTCTTTACAAGGAAGTCTGACCATCTTGTAGGTGGGC
Source organism: Cryptotis parvus (assembly GCA_021461705.1). Classification (NCBI taxonomy): domain Eukaryota; kingdom Metazoa; phylum Chordata; class Mammalia; order Eulipotyphla; family Soricidae; genus Cryptotis; species Cryptotis parvus. The sequence continues at coordinate 6,462 of JAJIBD010028702.1, forward strand.
AGCCACGTGACCTTTTGACATCCCGTGGGCTCTAGTCCAGCGGTTGTCTCCAGACCGCATTACATGTCCAGCCCATCTGATTTTCGATGCCTTGGCAAACGAGACAGCGTCCCTGATTCTGGAATAGCAACGGAGGTCAGAACTCCAGATTCCTTCTCTCACTTGAGTGAGGCGTGATATTCCAAGCATAGCTCTTTCGATTCCTCTCTAGCATTCTCATCCTGCTTTCATAGGGCCCAGGTCTCTGAGGCGTATGTTAATGCAGGGAGAATGGTGGAGTCAAAGAGATGTGCCCGGAGCCGGAGGTTCCTTGTCCTTTTAGCTATTTCTTCGATGCCTTTGAAGGCATTCCATGCCGCTCTCTTCCTCCTGCGCAGCTCAGGTTTTAGGTCGTTCATCATGTTGATTTCTCGACCTAGGTACACATAACTGCTTCATTCAGAGATGCTTGTTCCATTGAGAATGAATGGGGCCTCAGGAACTAGTTCATTCTTCATGAACATTGTTTTCTTTAGATTCAGCTGTAGACCCATCTTTCCACATTCTCGGTCTAAGTCAGCCAGCATTTGTGCTGCTTGGCTAATGTTTGGTGTTATTAGAACGATGTCATCAGTGAAGCGGAGGTGGTGGAGTTGCTGACCATCTATCTTCACTCCCATTCCTTCCCATTCTAATTGTCGCATGATGTTCTCGAGGGTGGCACTGAAGAGTTTTGGTGAAGTGGTATCACCCTGTCGAACCCCTCTTTTCACATTAATGATCACTTCTTTGCAGAATGGTGAGATCCTGGTGGTGAATCCATAATACAGCTCACGAAGGATCTTGATGTATTGGGTTTGAACACCCTGTTTGGCTAGGGGCTTCGATGACTGCTTCAGTCTCCACAGAATCAAAGGTTTTCTGTAAATCAATGAACATGAGACAGAGCGGCATCTTGTACTCCCTACAAACCTCGATGAGCTTGGTTACTGTGTGGATATGGTCAAGTTTAGAATGAGTTTTTGTCATTCTAATTAAGATGTGGATATGGTCAACACACATATCCACATCTTAATTAGAATGATAAAACTATAGAGATAGAATACTGAAAGCAGCAAGATCAAAGAAGGAAATCACATACAAAGGAATGTACCTAAGATTTATAGCAGGCTTCTCTGATGAAACACTCTGAGTTCGAAAACAATGGTGGGATATTGTGAAAAGGCTCAATGAACTGCAGGCCGCACCAATAATTCTTTACCCGGCCAGATTCACATTCATATATGAATGAAAGATACTCAACTTCATGGATAAGCAACAACTCAAGAACTTTATGGACTCAAAACCAACTTTAAAAAGAAGGACTGAAGGGTCTACTGTAAAAATACGAACAAAACCCAAAAGCACAACAAGTGTAAACAGAAAGATGGCACAAAATCCGATGACTATAATCTCTCTCAATGTCAATGGTCTAAATGCACCAATTAAGAGACAGAGTGGCAAAATGGATTAAAAAAAATTGAACCCAACATTCTGCTGTCTACAAGAAACATATATGAATAATCAGAGCAAACACAGACTCAAAGTCAAAGGTTGGAAGACCATTTTCCACGCAAACAACTCCTCCAAAAAGGCTGGTGTGGCCATACTAGTATTGGATAATATAGACTTCCAGGTTGAAAAAGGTTAAAAGGGACAACGAAGGCCATTTCTTATTAATTAAGGGGTATATATACTAGGAAGAAATTACACTCCAAAACATATATGCCCAATGAGGGGCCAGCAAAATACTTAAAACAACTTCTAATAGACTCAAAGAAGACATTAACAGTAGCACAATAATAGTTGGAGACTTCAACACTGCTCTATCAATTATGGATAGATCGACAAGACTGAAACTCACCAAGGAAATATTGGCCTTGAAGGAAGAACTGGAAGAAAGAGAGCTGGTGGATATATACAGGACTTTTCATGCCAAAAAAGCTGAATACACATTTTTCTCCAGTGTGCATGGAACATTTTCCAAGATAGACCACATACTGAGCCAAAAAAGCATACCTCAATAAAATAAAAAAGATAGAAATTGTGTCAACTATCTTTTCAGACCATGATGCACTGAAAATGGAAGTTAACCGTACACAGAAAGAGGGATTCAAACCAAACACCTGGAAACTGAACAGCTTACTGCTGAACAACCAATGGGTCGTAGAAGAAATCAAACAGGAAATCCAAAGATTCATGGAAACAAATGAAAATGAAGACACCAATTATAAAAACTTGTGGGACACGGCAAAAGCCATGTTAAGAGGAAAGTTTATAGCTCTGCAAGCATTCATCAGGAAAGAAGAAAGGGCCCACATAAACAACCTGACTACACAGCTGAAGACATTAGAAAAAGACCAACAAAAGGACACCAAGCCAGGCAGAAAGAAGGGAAATAATAAAACTTAGAGAGGAAATCAATGAGTTGGAAAACCAAAAAAACAATCCAAAAAGATTAATGAAACCAAGAGCTGGTTCTCTGAAAAAAATAAACAAGATTGACAAACCATTGGCAAGACTTGTAAGGACAGGGAAAGAGAGAACCCAAATAAACAGAATCAGAAATAAAAATGGTAGCATCACAACAGAAACCACAGAAATCCAAAAGATCATCAGAGATTAATTTGAGAGCCTGTATGCCATGAAACACGAGAATCTAGAAGAAATGGATAAATCCCTGAAGTCCTATAACCTCCCATGGCTGAAACAAGAAGACCTGCAATACCAGAATAAGCCTATCACCATCGAGGAAATTGAAATAGTTTTAAAAGTCTGCCCAAACACAAAAGCCCAGGACCAGATGGATTCACTAGTGAACTCTACCAAACCTTTAAGGAGGACCTACTGCCAGTCCTTTTCAAGCTCTTCCAGGAAATAGAAGAAACAGAAACATTCCCAAACAGCTTCTACGAGGCACATATCAACCTGATACCCAAAGCAGGGAGAGACAACACAAAGAAAGAAAACTACAAACCAATATCCCTGATGAATACGGATGCTAAGATCTTCAACAAAACACTAGCAAGCAGAATCCAAAGACTCATCAAGAAAATTACACATCATGACCAAGTAGGATTTATCCAGGGAATGCAAGGATGGTTCAACATTCGCAAGTCAATTAACATAATACATCGTATCAATAAGAGAAAAAATAAAAACCATATGATCCTATCAATAGACGCAGAGAAAGCATTTGACAAGATCTAGCACCCACTCATGATTAAAACCCTCCAGAAAATGGGAATTGAAGGGACTTTCCTCAAGATAGTTACAGCCATCTACCAAAAGCCCACAGTGAGCATCATTCTCAATGGGGAAAAACTGAAAGCCTTCCTCCTGAGATCAGGGTCAACACAAGGTTGCCCACTCTAACCTCTTTTATTCAATATAGTACTGGAAGTACTTGCCATAGCAATCAGAGAAGAAAAGAACATTAAGGGCATCCAGATAGGCAAGTATGATGTCAAGCTATCATTATTCACAGATGACATGATATAATACCTAGAGAACCCTAAATTCTGTACCAAAAAAACTCCTAGACTCAATAGACACATATAGTAGAGTGGCAGTATACAAAATCAACACACAAAATCAGTGGCTTTCCTATATGCAAATAACAAAAGAGAAGAAAGGGATATTAAGGAAACAATTCCATTCACAATTGTGACACAGAAAATCTAATATCTAGGAATCAACTTAACCAAGTGTGCAAAGAACCTGTACAAAGAAAACTACAAGACACTGCTCCAAGAGATAAAAAGAGGACACAAGGAAATGGAAACACATTCCCTGCTCATGGATGGGGAGAATCAACATTGTCAAAATGGTAATACTCCCTAGAGCTCTGTACAGATTCAATGGTGTCCCTATAAGGATACCCATGACATTCTTCAAAGAAATTGACCAAACACTCTGAAATTTGTATGGAACAATAAACCCCCACGGATAGCTAAAAGCAATCCTCGGGAAAAAGATGATGGGAGGCATCACCTTTCCCAACTTCAAACTGTACTACAAGGCAGTAGTAATTAAAACAGTGTGGTATTGGAATAAAAATAGACTTGTGGACCTATGGAATAGAATTGAGTATCCTGACACCCAACCTCAAACACATGATCATTTAATCTTTGATAAAGGTGCAAAGAGGCCAAAATGGAGTACGAAAGCCTCTTCAACAAGTGGTGTTGGGAAAACTGGGCAGCGACATGTAAAAAAAATGAATTTGGACCTCTGTCTAACACCATGCACAAAACTCAGATCAAAAATGGATTAAAGATGTCAATATCAGACTAGAATCCATATTGTACACTGAAGAAAATATAGGAAACACCCTCCATGACATTGAAGCTAAAGGCATCTTCAAAGGTGAAACACCACTAACAAAGCAACTAGAAGAAAAGATAAACATATGGGACTACATGAAACTAAAAAGCTTCTGCACCTAAAAAGAAACAGTGACCAAGATACAAAGACAGTCCACAGAATGGGAGAGAATATTCAACCAATACCCATCTGACAAGGGGTTAATATCCAGGATCTATCAGGCACAGGTAAAACTTTACAAGAAGAAAGCAACCAACCCCATCAAAAAATGGGGGAGAAGAAATAAGGGGCCGGAGCGATAGCCCAGCGGTAGGGCGTTTGCCTTGCACGCAGCCTGCCCATGCCGGCCCGGGTTCGATCCCCGGCATCCCATATGGTCCCCTGAGCAACGCCAGGGAGTAATTCCTGAGTGCAGAGCCAGGAAAAACCCCTTAGCATCGCCGGATGTGACCCCAAAAGCAAAAAAAAAAAAAAATGGGGAGAAGAAATGAACAGAAACTTCAACAAGGAAAAAAATTCAAATGGCCAAAAGACACATGAAAAAATGCTCATCATCATTAATTATCAGAGAGATGCAAATCAAAACAAAAATGAGATATCATTTTACACCTCAGAGACTGGCACATATCCAAACGAGCAAGAATAACAAACAGTGCTGGTGTGGATGCGGGAAAGGGGGACACTCATCTATTGTTGGTGGGAATGTCGACTGGTACAGCCTTTCTGGAAAACAATATGGACATTCCTCCAAAAACTAGAAATAGAACTCCCCTTTGACCCAGCCATATTCCTGGGAATACACCCTTGGAAGCCAAAAAATACTCAGCGGAAATACCATCCCTACTTTTATGTTCATAGCAGCATTATTCACAATAGCCAGAATCTGGAAACAACCAGAGTGCCCAAGAATCTTTATCCAATGACTGGATAAAGAAGCTTTAGTACATCTACACAATGCAGCTGTTATAAAAAATCACTTGATCACTTGAATCCCGTTATTCATCAATTTGCTGGAGCGGGCGCCAGTAACATTTCCATTGGACCCTATCACATGCCAATGTAGCCCAATGTATATGGTTGATTCAGGAATATGAAGAACCTCAAACCATTCCTTCACAGTCTTGACAAGGAAGTCTGACCATCTTGTAGGTGGGCGGCCACCTGATCTTTTGACATCCCGTGGGATCCAGTCAGTAACAGCTCTAGTCCAGCGGTTGTCTCAAAATCACATTACATGTCCAACCCATCTGATTTTCGATGCCTTGGCAAACGAGACAGCGTCCCTGATTCTGGAATAGTGACGGAGGTCAGAACTCCAGATTCCTTCACTCACTTGAGTGAGGCGTAATATTCCAAGCATAGCTCTTTCGATTCCTCTCTGGGAGACCCGAATAGGATTCTCATCCTGCTTTCGTAGGGCCCAGGTCTCTGAGGCGTATATTAATGCAGGGAGAACGGTGGAGTCAAAGAGATGTGCCCGGAGCCGGAGGTTCTTTGTCCTTTTTAGCTATTTCTTCGATGCCTTTGAAGGCATTCCATGCCACTCTCTTCCTCCTGCTCAGCTCAGGTTTTAGGTAGTTCGTTATGTTGACTTCTCAACCTAGGTACATATAACTGCTGCATTCAGAGATGTTTGTTCCATTGAGAATGAATGGGACCTCTGGAACTAGTTCATTTTTCATAAACATAGTTTTCTTTAGATTCAGCTGTAGACCTATCTTTCCACATTCTCGGTCAAAGTCAGCCAGCATTTGTGCTGCTTGGCTAATGTTTGGTGTTATTAGAATGTCATCAGCGAAGCGGAGGTGGTGGAGTTGCTGACCATCTATCTTCACTCCCATTCCTTCCCATTCTAATTGTCACATGATGTTCTTGAGGGTGGCACTGAAGAGTTTTGGTGAAATGGTATCACCCCTGTCGAACCCCCTCTTTTGACATCAATGATCACTTCTTTGTAGAATGGTCAGATCCTTGTGGTGAATCCATAATACAGCTCACGAAGGATCTTGATGTATTGGGTTTGAACACCCTGTTTGGCTAGGGCTTCGATGATTGCTTCAGTCTCCACAGAATCAAAGACTTTCTTTAAATCAATGAAAGTGAGACAGAGCGGCATCTTGTACTCCCTACAAACCTCAATCAGCTTGTTACCGTGTGGATATGGTCGATTGTGCTGAATATTTTCCAGAAGCCAGCTTGCTTCGCATGGTTGTCCTTCATCTAGTGTTCTGCCAATCCTGTTCAGGATGACTCGTGTAAACAGCTTGTAGATGACGGACAACAGGCAGATGGGGCAATAGTTGCCGATGTCATGAATGTCTCCCTTCTTGAACAGTAGAACTGTCCTGTTGATTTTCCAGTGGGAGGGCACCTTGCATTCGGACAGGTAGCGTGTGAAGAGCTGAGCTAGTGTATTGATGATCACCGATGGCAGATTCTTCAGGTGTTCAGATCTGACTTTGTCTGGGCCTGTTGCTGTTCCCTACTTTACTGATGAAATGGCATTTCAGATTTCAGAAGGGAGAACGTTGGGAATGATATATCCATCCTGTGGAATTTGGTATGTGGGCAGGTGGATGTGGCTATCACAGAGATCTGAGTAAGGACAGATGGGTTTTGGGAGTGGGCCCATTGCCTTTGAGGGGTCCTGAAAGCAGCAGGATGAGACTTGCCCACCACACTACCGCCACCTTCACTGTCCGGATGCCGGGATGCTACCTCAAGACCAGATTAACAGAGCAAAACCAGTTCAAGCCCAGGTAGGCAGCTCCCAGAAGCGGGAATCACTGGGAATTCGTCAGATGGAGTCAGGGGGTCGGCCCTTCCCCCCTCCATTTTGTCGAGCCTGGTGGCCCCGCCCAGGAGCTGCCCTGAGGTGACCAGCCATAGCATGCAGTCTCAAACTCGGCTGGGGAAGCTGGAACTCCGCCTCCCCAGGCTCAGCTGACCATGGGGCTCCCAGGAGGACAGATGGGTTTTGGGAGTGGGCCCATCACGTCTGGGGGTCCCAGAAGCAGCCGGATGAGACTCGCTCACCACACTAGCCGCCACCTTCACTGTCCAGATGCCGCGGTCCATCAAACTAGTGGAAACAGTTATGTCCTTTAATGTACTGCATTCTACAATTTGTAGGAAAGTTTGGCGGGAGGGAGAGATAGAGAAGAGAGAAAAGACATACAGAACCCGCCAAGTAGTTGAGGTGTGGGAGGGGGAGGGAGGTGGGGACATTGGTGATGGGAGATGCATTCAGGTGGAGGAATGAGTGTTGAAACACTGTGGAACCAAAACTCTACATGAGCATCTTGCAATTTTATGTCTAAAAAGTGGTGTAATAAAATTTGGAAAAAAGAAAAAGAAAAGAGATCTGAGTAGAAGTCATGGATAATCTTCTCTATTGCCTTTCTGGAAGATGTGATAGATCCATCAGGGCGTCAGAGGGCAGTCATCTTAGTCTTATAGTTGGCGAAGGACAGGCCGGTGGTGCGAATGCTTTTCCCGGCTTCTGCTGCATCTTCCAGTATTTCTGCTCTTCTGTCTTTGAGGTCTTCTTTTATCTCTTCTCTGCACCATTTAGCAAGCTTGGACGTTAGCATTTCGTCTCCTGAGGCTCGCACCTTGCTATGTTGGCAAATGAGCTCGAGAGTTTCTGAAGACAGGCATCCTTTTGTGTCTTTCTCTCTCTCGGCATTCTTCGCACAATCATGGAGGTGCTGAACCAATCGGTTGTATTATTCATCGATGTCGCCAATGATGGTATCTTCCCATGTTGCTGCAATGGTGCCAAAGAGTTCCCAGTTGGTGGTCGTTCTGGGAGTTCTCTTCATAAACTTTGCAGCCTTTTCTCCCCATTGTGTGAAGTAGAATTTTGCATGAAGGAGACAGTGGTCCGATCATGATTGGAATTTGGGGATGACAGCAACATCAGTCAGACAAAACCGTCGATTGAAGATGATGTGGTCAATTTCATTGTGGAACTGTCCACCAGGGAGATTCCCATGTCCAACGTTTTGCTTCAGCCTTCTGGAACTGTGAGTTCCCATGAATGGTCTTGGTGGACATGATGAACTCAGTCTCTCGCCCTGTTCATTCCATTCTAGGCCATGGATCCCAATGTGGAGTTCTTCGCCGATCTTCTCGGTCCTATCTTGGCATTAAAATCACCGACTATGATCTTGTAGAAGGTGTGATCTTTTTTATAGAACTCCTCCAGTTCCATGTAGAATTTCTCAATTTCATCTTCTTTGTATATGGATGTTGGTGCATAGACAATGAAGATAGAAATTGCTGGCAGTGAGCCACATCTCTTCAAGTGTAATCGTCCTATCCTGTTTGTTAGGCATTCAAATGAATCAATGTTGATGACCATGTTCGTGTTGACAAGGACACCAACGCCACCGACACCTCTTTCACCGCATGTTCCAAGGAACAATTCTTCTCTGGTGTCAAATACAGCATCATGCAACTGACGCCTCCTCGTCTCAGTCAGACCAATGATGTAGTACTTGATCTTTTGTGCTTAAACCATCAGATCTTCAATATATGCTTCTGATGCCAGCATACGTGCATTGAAAGTACAGACAGTCATTTTAGTCCTTCTTTGTTTTGGCAGCCTAGGATGGCCATGAAATTTTATCAGGCACTGCTTGTTCGCCTTTCTTACTGCTGCCGTATTAAGGGCTCTTTCGGGGTCAGGAAAATAAATATTTTTGTTACAGGTTTTGGCATATCGAGCACGCATCGGACAGCTTGCCAGGCTCTGCCATGCGGGCGCTATACTCTCATTACCTTGTGGGGCTCTCTCAGAGGGGTGGGTAGAATATTCATGGTAATTTGGAGGTAAATTGCGCGGCCGACAGCAGCCTTGCACAATGGGCAAAGCTGGTTTCTGCTTTGCCGATTGTATCTGTGTCTGTGGCTCAAGCATTCCTGGGCTTGAAATACTCTCCTCTGAAGGGCGGGTCTCTGCAGGGTGGGTCCTTGTAGGCTGGGTTTCTGACAAGCCGGGCTGGAGACTGGCTTAATCTCTTGGGTGGAGATCTTATGAGCTGCGGAGTGTGGATGTTGAAGATCGCTGCCAGCAAGGTGTGGGGGGGTTCTCTGGGCTCCTTCGAGGCTCCATAGGGATGGTGGACTCGGGTCGGAAGTCGCTCTCGTGGTCCATGGAATGCAAGGGGTTCAACGGGGAAAGCTGGTTTCTGCTCTGCGGGGTGTATCTGTGTCTGTGGCTCAAGCATTCCTGGGCTATAAAAATGAAGTCATTAAATTTGTCAATAAATGGATGGATGTGGAAAGGATCCAGAAGGAGAGAGACATATATAGAATGACTGCATTTATTTGCATGACATAAATATATATATATATATATATATATATATATACACACACACACACATATTATGACACCAATATCCAAGGTCAGGTGAAGCATGGATCAGGAGGTCTTGTCAAAGGTGGAAATTATCACAAACGTGTGGGAGTCAGAGGCTAGGTAAGACAGAATGGGACAGTGTGCCAATAATTGTCCAAAGTGCTAATACCCACCTAGAACTGAGCATTAAATACAGGCAAAAAGATACACATGACAACCTTTTAATGTATGTATTGTAATCCACAATGTGGAAGGGAAGGAAAAGAGAAAGAGATAGAGAAAGAAATAAAGAACCTGCTTTAGAGGCAGGCTAGGGAAAGGGGGAAGGAATCAGGGACATTGGTGGTGGGAAATGGGCACTGGTGGAGGGTTGGGTGCTGGAACACTGTATGATCGAAACCTAAATATGAACATCTTATGAACATCTTTGTAATTGTATATTTCATGATGGTGTAATAAAATATTAAAAAAAATAAAAATTAAAAAAAAATCTTATTTGGAATCATGAACAGCTTTCTAATTATATAACTCATGGTGATAATAAAAATTTTAAAAATAAAAAATAAAGTAAAATAAAACTAAATATGTAAAGATAACACAGAGATAAACTAAAGTCAGTGCTTGCAGATGACCTCTTATTAATGGAAAATCCAAGCAATTTATAGATTATTGGACTTGACAAATTAATATAGCAAAGTTATTGAATGTATATGTGGTCAATATGGCACGGGGAACCTATCATGTTTTTATATACCAGCAACAGATATTCAGAACATGAGATATATTTTTAAATTTAATCACCATCACGATCACGATCTTCCCGTTGATCATCTATTTGCTAGAGCGGGCACCAGTAATATCTCCATATGTCCTGTCTCATGCCAGTAGAGCCAGGGGGCATCGGCTTGCTACAGGAACATAAAGAGTCCTCAAACCATTATATTAGGTCATGGGAATGATCTAATATAATTGTTACTGGAATTTGGCATATCAAATACAACATGAGAAGCTTGCCAGGCTTGCCAAGCAGGAGGCAAACTCTTTTAAACACCTCCAAATAAAGCATTTATTGATGAACCGCCTGGCGCAAAGCGGCCGTGCGAGCCGGGCTGTGATGGGCTGGTCTGCTGGGTGGAATTCTGACGAGAGGGAAGTCCAAATGTGGAAAATGGCAGAGCCTGTGGAGTGAGGGGGGGTGGTCTGGCTTGTTGTGAGGCTCTGCCGGGTGGTGGGCCAGGGCTAGAACCCGCCATGCCTCCCGACTGCCTCATGAACGGCTGGGCACAGGGAGGCCCACCACTCGGCAGAGCCTCACAACAAGCCAGACCACCCCCTCACTCCACGGCGCCACCATTTTCCACATTTGGACTTCCCTCTCATCAGAACTCCACCCAGCAGACCAGCCCATCACAGCCCGGATCATCAACACCCACCCTGCAGCAGTTTTTTCTCAATCTGGCCCAGGTATGCTGGTCCAGAGACTCTCAGACATGGGGCAGAGCTGTTCCTTGCTCTTAAATTTAATATGTTATTTTTGTTTTGGCACCCCTTGCTGGTGCTCACTCCTGACTCTGTGCTCAGGAATCTCTTCTGGCGGGTTCAGGGACCCATATGAAGTGCTATGGATTAAACCTGGATCACCCAGGTGCAAGGCCAGTGCCTGTCCAGCTCTACAATCACTTCGTTTTTTTTTTAAAAAATTTTATTTAAACGCCATGATTTACAAATTTCTTCTTAGTACAGTTGTTGCACACATTCATTGTTCAACACCAGTCCCACCATCAGTATGTCCCTACCACCACCAAAGGCCTTTGTCTCCCACTCACTCTCCATCCCCAGGCCAGCTCCCTAAGCTGTCTGCAATTACATTGATCACTGCAGCATATATATGGGAAAAGATCTGCTTAAACTGGGTTGTTACGTTAAAATGGTATGTGGCCACTAAGCAGCTGCATGCAGCAGGAACAAGCTGTATCATTTGTGCCTCTGGCCAGTCCGGGAGACCACCAGAACTTATGAGTACTCATAAGTTCTGGTGGTCTCCCGGAGATATATATATACTCATAAGTTCTGGTTCATGGTGGGTGGCAAATAGCTTCTGCACAGCTTGTAGGTGCAACCACTGGGTCACTGAAGGTGGGGGGATATGTGGAGGGGGCCTTATTCCCCATTCCAAGCCCAGCCTACATGCCCACAGTGACTCGCATGTTTACTTTCCCCTGAGCTATAATGGAACTGGCCAGGGAAGGTGCCAGTTTCCCCTCTCAGAACTTCATGGTTAGCTTAGCACAGGAAGGTCTACAATCACTTTCTTTTTTCTCCATTTTTTGGGTCACACTCAGTGATGCTCAGGAGTTACTCCTGACTCTGCACTGAGGAGTCACTCTTGGAGTTGCTTGAGGGACCATATGGGATACCAGGAATCGATCCAGGGTTCAGCAGTGCACAAGGCAAGTGACCTACCCATTGTACTACCATTCTGGCTCCTCTAAATATAATTTTTAATAGTATAAAATGACAGCCATCTAGAAATCACTGTCACTGTATCACTGTCTTCCTGTTCATCATCAATTTGCTTGAGCGGGCACCAATAACATCTCCATATGTCCTGTCTCATGCAAGTAGAGCCCAAGGGCACCTGCTTGCTCCAGGAACATAAAGAGCCTCAAACCATTCCATCAGATCATGGGAATGAGGTCTATAATTGTTACTGCTATTTGGCATATCAAATACGACACAGGTAGCTAGCCAGGCTCTGCTGTGTGGGTAGCATACTCTTGTAGAAAGAGCATACTCCATCTAGAAATAAACCTATGAAAAGATGTGTAAGACCTCTACACAGACTCCTATAATATGAAATTTAAGATTTTTAAATGAGAAAAATAATTACTGGAATTAACCATACTTGTATTATAAGTCTCAATGTTTTCAGACATCAATATACCCAAATTAATGCCTATAATAATACTATCACTATCACTATCACTATCTTCCCGCTAATCATCTATTTGCTAGAGCGGGCACCAGTAATATCTGCATATGTCCTGGCTCATGCTAGGAGAACCCAAAGGTATCCGCTTGCTCTAGGAACATAAAAGCGCCTCAAACCATTATATTAGGTCACGGGAATGACCTAATATAAATGTTACTGGTATTTGGCATATCGAATACTACACGAGCAGCTTGCCATGCTTGACGTGCGAGAATTAGTACTAGTCTAATCAATATCCCAGCCACCAACTTCTTTAGGTAACTTGATAAGCTAATCCTAAAATTTATATTAAAAGTAAAAAATAATAACTAAGTTCATCTTTGGCTAAAGAGAGAGTACAGTACTCAAGACACTTGCCTTGCATGTGGGCAACTCTAATTCAACCCCCAGCTCTACTCATATGATCCCCTGAGCATCAACAAGAGTGATCCCTGAGCAAAGAACCAGGCCTGAGCACTATTGGGTGTGACTCAACACCCTCCTTCAAAACAAAATTTTAAAAATAAAAATAATCAATGGAAAACTATCAAGCAATGATAATAAGTGAAATGCTGAAGAGTAGTGGTTTTTACACATAATGGTGACCAAAATCCGAAATAAATTTCCATGTTACATGGTTTCTATTTATACAAAGCTCACAAGCCAGCAAAAATGATAGCTACTGATAGAGTTTACTCCTTACTCTGTACTCAGGGATCACTTCTGGCAGGGCTCAGGGGACCACATGTGGTTTCAGGGATCAAACTGGTCTGTGAATGTGCAAGGGAAGTCCCTTCCCTTTGTACTATCTATCTCTCAGAGCAATATTCATATATGTTAAAGTCTGAAGGAAACCCTGTACATTGATGCATTAATAGCAGCAGTGTCTGGGGGCAGGATGGGGTTGAGGATGGGACAGAGAAAACGCTCACTGCAAAAATTCATCATCCTTTTTCTTTCCTTCCTTTCTCTTTTTTCTTTTTTAAAGCACAATGTTAACATCTGTTTATTCTGGGCAATGACTCACATTAATTATATTTTTGTAATTTTCTCCTTGTTTGATTTCTCACAACGAAAAGAAAACAAGTTGAGATAACACCATCTTTCATCAACCTTAGAGTTATTTCTTGTTGCGATATTTTTTGTTTCTGTTTGTTTTAAGGGGAAAGTACATAAATATTTGTATAGTCGGGATTGCAAAGTTCCCCTTTTGTTTATGTTCACAAGCACACTTGGCTGATTTAGCATTCTTTGGTATCAAAACGCAGCCTCTCAAAAAGATACACATGACAACCCTTTAATGTATGTTCTGTAATCCATAGTCTGGGGGGGAATAAAAAGAGAAAGAGAGAAAACGGAAAGAAATAAAGAACCTGCCATGGAGCAGGGCTGGGGGAGGGGGAGGGAACCGGGGACGTTGGTGGTGGGAGATGGGCACCGGTGGCGGGATGGGTGCTGGAACACTGTATAACCAAAACCCAAATATGAACTTTTTAATTGTATATCTTTGTAATTGTAAAAATAAAAATTTTTTTTTAAAAAACGCAGCCTCTGAGACCAGAGTGATAGTACGGCAAGTAGGGTGTCTGTCTTGCACACGGCTGACTGGGGTTCAATCCCCAGCAGCCCTTATGGACTCCTGAGCACTGACAGTAATGATTCTTGAAAACGGAGCCAAGAATAAGCCCTGAGCACTACTGGGTATAGCCCAAAATAAAAAACAAAACAAAACAAAAATAAAAGAAGACACAGCCTTCCTACAAACATGTAGGTTGGAAGTCACAGACTCACCATGCTACTGCCATCTGGGCACTCAGAACACACTCCCAGGATAAATGTCCTTTACGCCTCATGTCCAGAAGCATCCTTTTGTACTGTATCCAAAGTATCCATAAGCAAAAGAGAAACAAGAAGTGGAAGAGACTTCCTCTTGGGTGCTGATGATTTGTTGGGACACAATTGTTAAGACTATAGTCTGACTCCGTTGGATGTTTATGGGTCTCATTTCCATAAACATCCAACTGGTCTTCCCTGGGTATCTCCACAAGATGGATCAAGGAATAGAATGACCAGCCTTTTCCACCACCAACTGCCTCCTGCTTAAGCCAAGCTCAGCCTGGAGTCCGTCTCTGTGGACAGGAGGGTGCACTCTGTGTCCTTCAGAGTGGGTTGGTGAGCAGCTGGAGCATGCACTGGCACAGATGCATCACATACTGCCCTGTTCGTTGCTGGGCCTTCTTTCTAGAACTATATTCAGATGAACAGTTAAGTGTAGGCTGAGACAACTAAACATGGCACTGTAAGACACTCAGCTGAGGATCTTAATGATTTATAGATATTAATCACTATTAATATTGATTTAATCATTATTAATAAGTATAATCATTGATTAATCATATTACTATTAATGATTAGATTAATATTAATTAATACTGAAAAAAGAGCAAAGAGCACCTGTTGGAATGAGGTGGAGGAACACTCTACCTTGCCACCAGGGTCTCCAGCAGGACTGAAACTCAGCCGCCTCTCACTGTACCTGTTGACCACTTCTCAGAGTTGATGAAGAAGGGAGTCCTCCAACATATCCTCCACTCAGACCTCTTGTCTCTGATAGTTGAAGCCAGCCTGTGCCTGGGCTACCTGCAGATACTACGGTGCTGGAGTGATAGCACAATGGGTAGGGTGTTTGCCTTGCACGTGGCCTCACGCAGATTCAATCCCTGGCATCCCATATGGTCCCCTAAGCTTCTCCAGGAGTAATTTCTGAGCAAAGAGTCAGGAGTAACCCCTGAGCATTACCAGGTATGACCCAAAAATAAAAAAATGAGTTATGAAGGAGCTCGCTAGGTATCTATCAACTCACTGGTGAATAATTATGTCTAAGTTGAGGGTCAGTTATTAGCCAGGATACATGCCACAGATCTGAAGCTATGGTCTCACTAGTCAACTTTATTAGTCACAGAGCAATATTGTATCTGTCTGCTTTCAATCTGTCTGGTTCCAAACTCAAAGGGGAAAGAAGGGGCAGGTACTAGTCATCGCTCCTCTCAAAAATTTCCTGACAAGCCCAAGAGGTGGCACAGTGGCTGAACATTTTGCTTTGCATGCACGAGATCTAGTTCATCACCAATGCTCGCACCATACATGGTCTCCAAGCACCGCCAGAGCACAGAGCTACATAGTTGGGAGTAGCCCCTGAGCACCTCCAGGTATGACTCCCCACCCAAAATAAAACTCTCAAAGCATATATTTTATATTATATTATATTATATTATATTATATTATATTATATTATATTATATTATATTATATTATATTATATTATATTATATTATATTATATTATATTATATTATATTATATTATATTATATTATATTATATTATATTATATTATATTATTAATCTAAAGCTCACTAAGTAGATCCTAAAAGTTCTCTTCACAAGAACATTATTCTGTAACCATATGGTGATAGATGTTAACTAGACTTACTATTGTGGTCATCTTGTGCTATATCTGAGTACAGGATTATATTTGTATGCTGAGGAGAATATGTTATCTATATATTCTATCTCAATTTTAAAACATTGTGATCAATTAAGACCTCAAGGGTCAAATGGAAATGTTACTGGCGTCCACTCGAGCAAATCGATAAATAACGGGATTCAAGTAATCAAGTGAAGACCTCAAGACAACAGATTAATGACATCCATAGCACCAACCAATTTGCCAGTTCTACTTCTATAACAATAGGAACTCAACTAAACTCACTTAGTTTTAGACTTTAAAATTGTAGTTAAAAAATAACATACCAACTATATATCATGGCATTCCTGGACTCTCATAACTTCAGTTAGGCTCCAATAAGATGCACATTTAATCATTTTTTATTATCTACATAGCTATCTGTCGACACAGCAAGTGTATTTATTTAATCATCTACCTAGGTATCCATCTACACAGCAAGTGTGTTTATTTAATCCAGTCATTCTACAGCAAAATTAAACAAAAACCTCACACCACTGTAAGTGAGCACTGCTTTCCATATGGCCCGCTGTATGTTGGCAGAACATCGTGATTTTAAGGATGAATTAGTATTCTAATCTCTTTGGGATTTCCTTTATATATCTGGTGGTTTATGACTGACGTTTAATGTAACTGTAGCTTTCTGTTTGTGTTTAATAGAAGATTCATTTCTATGGCCGGATATGCATTTGTGCCCCTAGCATTGAATAAAAGCTACTGTTCTGCAAGGATATAAAATGTTGATTTATAATGACACATTCCAGCAACAATGATCTAATTCTCCCAAACTATTTCTTCCCAGGTTTGGGGCACAGCGTGGCGCCAGCCAGGCATGATTCTTCTCCGGAATATTCAACCTTCAACACATCTGTGCATGCTGCAATAAGATACAAGAACTGGAAACTCCTTACGGGCTACCCAGGTAGGACACCAAGATCTCCCCACCCCCAACACACACCCTCCCCCCACACACACACGCACACACACAACACACACTGCATCAGGGAAACTCTGGGAGAGAAGCAACTGCCTTTTGCAAAACAAACTTCTGGGGTTGCTGAACAAGGCAGCAGGGGTGCGGGAAGACTGAAATCTACCGGTTCTGACAAAATTTAAAGCAAATGAAGAATTGGGGGTAAGGAGGGGGAAATTCCACTTTAAAGTTTCATGAAAAAATACTCATTTTCAGCCTAACTGGCAGAGCACACATCCAAAGTGACGTCCTGAGCCAGTAAGGCGTGTGGCTGGGCACGAGGTCGCAGCCCTCCCCAGCACATTCTCAGGAAGTGACATCTTTCAAATCCTTTTTAAAATGTGTGGGTGGTGGTGGTGAGGGCTCTGATGGAGCCAACGATGATGCTGATGAGGACATTTGTGCCATTTGGGCGAGACCACTTGTTGTTTGGGATTGTCCCATGGGTTGCATGACCATTTCATACCCTTGTTTCATGAACCTCCCAAGGAATTATGCCCCATCCCCTCTGACACCTCCACCCCCCACTCACAGACACACCCTTCTGGGGACACCCCAGGGTATGAAGACTGAGATTTGTCTACCTAAGTCTCTGGAAGTGAGAGTCTGAAAGAGCTCCCTGGTAGTGCCAATGCCAGTATCTTTCCTATACTCACCCCCCAGCTCCTCCTTGTCCCCCAGACCCCTTCCCTACCCCCACAAGACTTCTCTCCCCCATAACAGCTGTCCTCTGTCTTTGCCAGGCTGTGGCCACTGGTTCCCTCCGCCGTCTCAATACAACGTTACCGAGATACCTGCCACTGACCCGCCCACCAAAACCCTCTGGCTCTTCAATATTGACCAGGACCCCGAAGAAAGGCATGACCTGTCAGAGGAACACCCCAGATTGTCAAGCATCTCCTTGCCCGCCTGCAGTTCTACCACAAACACTCTGTGCCCGTGTGGTTCCCTGAGGAGGACCCCGCTGCGACCCAAAGGGCACAGGGGGCTTGGGGCCCTTGGATGTAGCAGTGTTCCAGGAGAAAGCGTTGCTCCAGCTAGGATTCCCAAATTCTTGTCTGCTCTGTTCTCACAGCCGAGATTCACTTGGCCCTTCTCGTAGTACCGTGGCACCCCAACTCCCGTTTCAGATGCTGAACAAGGGAGGCACGGCTAATGGGAATGTCCCCTTTCTCCTGGGCTGGGGAGCAGCTGGGACCTGGTTCTCGCCAAGTCCTGGTAGCTGGAGCAGCTGCGTCCCACTGCCTCTCCCTGGAACTCAGGCTCCTTCTGCCAAAAGCCAGGTTTTATGGGAGCAAGTCATGTTTCTCGTGGGAGATTGAGCGCAGACAGTCGTGCTCAAGGTTCTCCTGGTCTGTGGGGTTCCAGCCCTCCTCTCCACTCCAGCTCTCCTCTGTCAGGAACCATATGCTTCCCTTCTTTGGGATTAAGGGCAGTGTAGCAAGCTACACTGACTCTTTGATTTGGAAAGACCAAGCTCTTCGGATTTGGTCTTTCCAATTCAGATGCTTTTTTTAAAATTTGCTTTTGGGGCACACCCAGTGATGCTCATGGGTTACTTCTGGCTCTACACTCAGGAATTAGTCCTGGCAGTACTCGGGGCTATATGAGATGCTAGGGATTGAACCCCAGGTCTGTCACATGCAAGGCAAATGCCCTCCCAGCTGTGCTTTCTCTCCATCCCCTCCAGATGCATTTTTTCTACTGCTCATTCCTCAGCCCTCACTCATTTCCATCCAGGCCTGCTGGCTCCATCTCCTACACCTCTTTCCTTGCTCCTCTGATTCCTCCTCCTCTTCTTCCTTCTTAGGACTTACTCCTGGCTCTGTGCTCAGGCATCACTCTTGGCAGGCTCCAGGGACCATAAGTGGTGCTGGGATCAACCTGGGATTGACCATGTGGAAGGCAAACACCTTGATCTTCTGTCCTGGCTCTCTGGCCCTTCCCTGTCCTGTTGACTCCAGGACGCTGGTCTTGGGAAGGCCGCCCCATCTCACCACTGAGAGCACTGCTGATTTGGGGATCTGCTTCTCTTTCCCCTTTCCCCCAATGCTGAAGTCGGAGGTTTGCACAGTGAAATCCGACACTGTGCTCATGGCAGATCCCAAGAGGGCATATGGAGATGCCTCGGACTCTCTGTGCCACATGAGTGGTGAGATTATTTTTCTCCCACTTGCATGGGGCTTAGTCATGTGATTGTGACATTGTCTTGGAACGTGCTCTGAGCTGCACTGAGAGAGAGAGAGAGAGAGAGAGAGAGAGAGAGAGAACAGTGAATAAGGCATTTTACTGACATGCTACTGACCCAGGTTCCATCCCCAGCACTACACATGCTTCCTTCATGCTCGTCCAGGAGTCATCCTGGAGCACAGTCAGGTGTGGAAAAAGGGTGAAAAAAGAAAGACGTTGCCAGGAAGACTTCCAACTCTGGAGAAAATATGTATGCTCCCCAAATTAAAAATTATACAGAATTAAAGAATCATCCTAAATAAAAAAAAAAGAAAGGGGTTGAGCTGCTTTGTACCATCAACAAACAAAAATAAGGCTCCGAGATGATGAGAGCAGCCACAGGCAAGGAGGAGCCCGGGCTCTGGGATCCTGTACCTTGTCAGGACAAGCATGGTGCTTCTACCTATATTCCTCTTCCTTGCTCCGCTTTACTGTGGGTGGTGCATTGTCAGGTTGGGGAAAGATGATGTGCAGCGTTAGCTGCCAGCCCCTGCTAATGTCCTGCTAATGTGAAACAGTTCAGATTAGCTCCCAGAAATGTCAAACTCAAAGAAATATGTGCAAAAAACTAGACTCTGTCTTTTTTCCTTTCTCGCACTAGCTATACTGTTTAATTCCTGCTTATCTCCAGTGCCTGGATCCATGCCTGGTACAAAGAAGGCACTAAATAATTTTTATTGAATTTAACTTTATCCCTGGGATCAAACCGAGATACGTATACATATAAGGCACGCATCTGTCACTGAGCCACGTCCTGGCCCCTCAGTGATTTCTGTTAAGTGTGTGAATGGGGGCTGGGGAGACAATAAGAGGGTAGGTCACTTGCCTTGTCACCAACCCCAGTTCCATCCCCCAGAAACACATAAATGATTCCCTGAACACCACCCAGGGTGAGGCCCTGAGCACAGATCCAAGAGTAAGCAGATCCCTAAGCACTGTGGGTATATCCCATGGAGAAATTAATTAAAGAGAAAATCCCACAGGAAAGAAGATGTTAGTCCAGTGAGCCAAATATAGGGCTAATATAGATCCCTACTAGCCATTGTTTATGTGTTTCTGTCCATGTGAGCAGTGAGGAGACACAAGGTGAACCTGTGGTTTCCTGGGGCATAGGTAGGGAGAGAAATAAACCTATCAAAGGAGCTTTTTTGCTAATAACACTACATTGCTTAGTTCTGCAAAGAACACCAGAAACTAAAACCACCATGTCGTATGAGAAAAGCGTTACATAGCCATCTTTCAATTCAATAGCAATATTTTCTGCTCACTACTAGTATTAAAACAAGGTGTTTGGAAGGAAATGGGGGTAGGACTAATAATACCTATGTCCAATCTTTGCCCCATTTCTGGGTTAACAAACAGCTGATCCAAATGCCATTTGACTACCAAATCTGTGACAAGTATTCCTTCTGGATCCTTGTAATCTCATAGTTGTAGGTGGCAGTGAGAGCCTTAAGCTTGGAGGCCTTCCCAGCATAACACCTGTTTGCTTCACCTGTTTCACGCCAAGCTGCCAGCCTCTGATTCTTGTTGCGGGCTTGCTGTTTTCAAGGGAACATTCTGTACTCAGTGGATTTTAAAAACTTGACTCTTTTTCAAGTAAAACTCTTGAGATTTTAACTTATTCATGCTAAATGGTATCTCATTAGATTTTCTTATTGGCATGTCATTTACCACTGAGAGTCACTTAGTCACAAACTCGCTTTTCTTTGGTATTCATGAAAGTTCCAGATTTGGGGTGCCCCAAAACTAACATTGTCTTTCCAAAAAATGTCTGAGAATACGGTTTTCATCTGAAGGAATGAACTAGTTTGGGAACTAGATAGTAGCCACTGCCCAACATCAGGAATGCACTTAACCCCTCTAACTTGTACACTTGAAATCCTTAAAATAAAAGTTTTGCTTTGTGATTTTTTTTTTTTTTAATGTGTTCGCCAATATTGCAGTATATAAACTGTATCTCAATAAAGCTCTTAAATGAACATCGCTAAGGTATCAGGGCTAAAAAAAGAAAAAGTCCTGTCCTAGTAACATAAACTAGGATGTTGGCAGGAATACAAGAGAGGGTAGGAATGACTATAAAGTGATAGTAAGAAAATTTCTATTTTCTCTATTGTTCTCTATTGTTGCATAAAAAAATTAACCCCAAATTTAGCAGCTTAAAACAATAACCACTTATCCTTTCGGGCACTGTATGAGGGGCCAAGACTTTGGGAATGGTTGAGCTGGGTGTTTCTGGCTCAGGGTCTCTCAAGAGACTGTGGTCAAGACATGGGCCAGCAACTTTTTAAATTGCAATAGAATGGGGGAGAGGAGACAGAGAGACTGCAGGGTTAAGGCACTTGCCTTGCACTAACTAGATTGACCCTAGTTCTTTCTCATCCCACCCCGCACCTTTCTCTTCCCAGTTATGGTCTGGCAAGCACCGCTGGGAGTGATCTCTCTGAACACAGAGTGAGCCCTAGCACCCTGCAGGATATACTCTCTACCCCGCCTGAAAAAGGACCTGGGAGCCTCCTAGTCAGAGTTTTCAGTGTCATGCCCTGGGGGCCTCTCCAAGGCTGCCTGAATCCCTCAAAAAAAAAAAAAAAAAGTGAGAGCTAAAGTACCTTTACCTGGACTCCAAAGCCATACACTGTTACATCCACCTTTTTATCCCTTCCTTAGAGACCAGTTGCTAACCTGAGTCAAAGGGTAGAATCAGATCCTGCCTTTCAAAGATCTGTACACATAACTGATATCCTGCTGACAGCAAAGAAGAGGAGAATGAGCAGGTATACTCTCCATTCTAGGTATAAAAGCACATAGATTTCTATATGTAAAGGCACATACTTTAGGCTTAAAATAAATACTTTAGGCTGGTATTTCTCAACTGGGAGCCACATGGTAGAGAATATCCCCAGGGTATTCCAAAGGAACCACACTTGTTGGGGAGCCACTGGGGTCCCCAATGATACCAGGTAGAGTTCCCTTCTACCTATGAAGCCAGCAGGGAAACTCAGGAGTCCAGCGCAGTTTTAAAAAGGCTTTACTCTCACAGATTCTGGTATACAATGCAGTAACAGGAAAAAACCCAGACTTTAGGTTCCTAGCTGGGCCCCAGCCACGTAGATTTAGAATCCTAGGCCAAAATGGCGCTACCACGCTAAGTACCAACAGGGAGAAGAACGGAGAGGAGAGGAGAGGCAGTGAGCAAAGAGGAGCCAAAATGGCCAAAAAGCCCTTTTTCCTTTCTCCTAGTTTAATTTATAGATAGAAACCCGCCATAAACTTCCAGCCCAGCCCATCGTGGGCTGGGCTATCTAGAGAGGAAGCCAGGTAAATGACCATATTGAAATGCAGATCTTCAGGTGGGCCCTTTGGCTCAAGCTTCACAAGTGACAGAGCTGACTCCCTGAGATATGATCTCCCTAGCAGAGTGGGGAGGGGCTACATCTCTGAACCAAAAAGTAGTTCAAAATGTAATTCATAGAGAATGGCATTAATACTTCTCACATGAATATATAGTCAACTGATTCCAGACTCTAGATCCCACTAAGATCTAAAATCCCGTCAGAATAATTCACTTTGGCATGGCCTTTAGAATCAGAGACACGTCAGTTTGCCCGAAGGCACACTGGCATGTCTCTTTGAACTTGGAGAACTGATTACATTATGGTTGATCCAACATGGCCAAGTACTCTTGAAATAACTACATGTATGTCCCTCACTGGGACTCGTGGGAATAGGAAGAATATTGAACTGGAGCAAGCAAGATTTATAATATTTATAATAAGAATATTTATGCCATATAAAATTATTAAATCCATCCAATTCTGCCCAAGCTTCCATTGTGTCTGCTCCGAGATTCCCTAAAGGCAAGGAGCAGTGTTCAGCATAAGCTAAATGTTGCAGGAGCCTAAGGCTCAGTAGGGCATGTCACCCAACACACAATTGAAAGTCACATGAATGGGGGGGGTGAACCAGTGGTAGGACAGGGCTCTACAGTTTTAGAGGATAGATATACCATTCAATTTTTGTGCATTTATTAAACACTGCCATGGTGTATTTGATATGCCAAAAAAACGGTAACAATAATGGACCTCATTCCCAAAGAATGGAGACATAGCGCCTGCTCGAGCAAATCAATGAACAACAGGAAGACAAGTGATACAAATGATACAAGTGCTAGTTGAAGAGAGATAGAAAAAAAGTATTCAACATTTTGCTCTTCTTGGGAATAGAATTAATACAGGCAAGATATTTAGCCCTCTCTATGCTTTTTTTTTTGGTAAAGTGATGAGATGATTTAGATCATCATGAAATATTTTTAATCTTCAATCAAGAGCAATGCATCATAATATATATGTTCAGTAAGTGTTGGATGTTTGAATCTTAGCTGATTGAGCTAAGATCGCACTGTAGAGTGCAATCATGTAAAATAATACATTAAACAGATTAACATATATTCAAAAACACTGGAAATATCTAGTGTTGGTGAGAAACCCTATTCACTGTGGGAATATTGTCTATTTCATTATGGGAAATGGTATGGAAGCTTCTAAAAAGAAATTAAAAATAAAACTTTCATGTGACCTGGTGTTTCTGTTTCTTAATGTACCCCCAAGAGCCTCAAAACATTAATTCTGAAAGATATGTTCACTTCTTCATTGTAGTGCTACGTTCAATAGCCAAGATATGGAAACAATCAATTTTCCAACTACCAATTAATAGATTAAGAAGTTGTGGAATATATGCCTCAATGGAATACTAAGAAACTATAATAAAAGATGAAATATCGCAGTGTGCTAAAATTTGTGTGGAACTGGAGGCTATCATGTTAAATGGAATAAGAAAAAAGAGAACAAATACCAGATGATCTCACTTATCTGTAGTGTTACAGAACAACCAAACAAGGGAATAGATGGTACTGAATGATGAAAAAAAATCCTTGGTCTTGCTTACAAATCAGATTCCCGGGCAGGAGGGAGGGGTGAGAGGAGGAAGGGAAAGACAGACTGAAAGTAATGTAAGGACATTGGGGAGGGTCCTGGACACGTTGGTGGCTGTGAGGTACCTTTGTGCATCAGAACCATAATTGTGTCCAAAGCGAAAGTATAAGGATTAAGGTGTTTCCTTTGCACACAGCTGATCCCCTTTTCCATTTCAGACATTGTATATGACCCCATGAGCACAGAGTGATCAGTAGTAGCTCCTGAGGACCGCTAGTGTGGCCCAAACCTTTCCTTCAAAGGAAAAGAATACAAAACATGGACATTAATACTATGGATCCTTACACTAAATGTTACCTAAGCCATAATTTAATTTTTTATAAAATTCCTGCCCTCGAGGTGTTGCAGGTGTAGCTGCAGTACTCGGCTGCCTTGGCAGGTGGCAGATATGAGACAGGCTTTTCTACACCCAGGGCTCTGCTCCGTGGACCCTGGATGGTTGATGGTCTGACATAGATAAATACTGGGCCCCCTGGGATGAACCGTCCCAGCCATTGCAGAGCCTGGCAAGCTACCCATGGTGTATTCGATATGCCATAAACAGTAACAATAATGCACCTCATTCCCAACAAATTGAGACATCACTGGCGCCTCCTCAAGCAAATTGATGAACAATGGGAAGACAAGTGACAAGTGAAATACATAAAATATCTTGATAAAGTGTATAAGATGGGAAAAAAACACCTTCATTAAAATTATTGCTTAAAAATATAACACTAAAAACTAATGTTTGAGTGTTTAATAGATCAAGTGCTATACCAGGTGCTTAAAAAGGATTATCCTGTTTACTAAAATTTAAAAATAATCAAACATGCTGTTTATAAAATATGTCAAATCTAAATAATAAAAAGTTTTTGGGGACAGAGGAGGATTTTTTTTCTGTTTTTTAAATATCAAGGTTCAAAAATTCATAAGATAATTACTCTTGGCAGTGAGTGGTGACTGTATGGGAGGCCAGGAATTGAACCTGGGTTGGCTGTATGCAAAGTAAGTGCTCTTACCCACTTTACTATCTCTCCAGGCCAATAATATGAGCTTTACAATAAGTAAAAGTCTATGCCATCTCCAACAATGGAAAGATGCAATCATATTCTAAGTTAATATATATATATAGTTTAATATATATTAACTTAGAATATGTTAATATATTATATAATTATATATTTTATATATATTATATATTATATATTAGTTTAATTCCAGTTAATTATTCACTTTTTAGTTTATTCCAATCAGGAACTAATGAGAAAAAATTTGCAAAATTACTGTAAAACTTTTCCAGGAGTTTAACCAATAAATGTTTTTAAGTGTGATTATGAAATATTTCAGTAAGCATTAAAACCTAGGATTATATTTAAATTAGTTCAAGTCTTCTGCTGAAATAGACCAAAAAAATAGGGCAGTGAATAAGAGGGAGTACTTCAAATCATGAAGATGGTGCTGACTAGCTTTAAACATTGTTAGGGAGTAGCCCTCGAGGGAAGAGAGAATACAAATGAGCTTGATCCCTAGCTCAGAGACAGTACCAAAATAGATTTTAGTTGGCTCCAATAAATATTTCAGTATAATAAATACATTATAAAATTTGCAGAAGAAAACACAGGTTAATAGTTATTAACTATTTAAATTATTAAATCAAATACATATTAAAAATTAAACTTATTAATATTTTAATTAATGTTAATCTAGTACTATAAAATAAATAACAGTGATCCTTGGAACAATAGACCACTTAAATATTTTCTGTGAAATTTGTGCTTGTAGTGATATAAACATATAGCCAAGACATTTCAAATACTACAAGGACTTTTACCATCAGAAGGAGTCTTTCTGTAATCCCTTCCATAAACACACTTACAAGTTTGTGCTGTTCTGGGTGCCAGGAGTCCCCTGGCAGGGCTCAGGGCTCACCCTGGGCTGGGTGTGGACCCTGGAGCCTCACATACGTTTGGCCCTTCTTCTTGAGCCATTTCCCTGACCCAGAGATTTCAGTCTTTCTCCCTATATGCCTGATTCTATCCACTTAGGTTTCCTTGTTGAAGGTTTGCTACCCAGAATTTCTGGAAGGATCCACATCCGGCACCAGCAAGGCCAAGAGGGCGTGAGGATTTGGGAGCTGAATGGTAGAAAACAGATAGATAGAAAAGGACGGAGCATGCGGGCCTCGGGACGCCTGTGGAAGCTGGAACTCCGCTTTCCCCGGCTAAGCTGGCCATGGGGCTCCAGGGGAGGACAGATGGGTTTTGGGAGTGGGCCCATCGCCTCCGGGGGTCCCGGAAGCAGCTGGATGAGACTTGCTCACCACACTAGCCACCACCTTTGATGTCCAGACGCTGGGATCCTACCTGACGACTAGATTAACAGAACAAAACCAGTTTGAGCCCAGGTCGCGCTTGCTGCCGCCCGGTCCAACAAAATAGTGGAAACAGTGATGTCCTTTCATGCACCGCATTCGACGATGTGCAGGAAAGTTTGGCGGGAGGGAGAGATGGAGAGGAGAGAGAAGATATACAGAACCCGCCAAGTAGTTGAGGGTGTGGGAGGGGGGGGGAGGAGGTTGGGACATTGGTGATGGGAGATGGGTTTGGGTGGAGGGATGGGTGTTGGGCAGCTGTGGAACCAGAACTCTGCATGAGCACCTTGCAATTGTATGTCTAAAATGGTGTAATAATAAAATCTCTTTAAAAAAAAAGAAAGAAAAAAATAAAGAAAAGGAACCACAGCTGTACTCTGCCTGAGAAACTCAGGTGGAGTCTGTGGCAACAGAACTAAGTGCTCTCCAGAGTGCTGGTTTTGAATATTCCAGTCAATTCGAAATACATTAAAGGATGCAGGAGTCTTCCCAATCAATACTTTTTAAAATGAATAAATCAGACTGGGCAGCTTGAAGCACAGACCTTGCATGCTGGAGACCTGGTGGGATCCCCATTACCACTGGTGTAAGGCTGGTAGCCCCTTGCTGAGCCTGGGCTGCATTGAACAGTTAAACCCAAAACACCAGTGAGGCTGAGTATGTCAGGAGTATCCCTGGGCCCTCTGAGCACTCCCTAGGAGGAGGCCCCTCTCTTTTATAATTAAATTACAACTTCAAAATCCACTGTTTCGTTCAATAGTTTGTATGGATTGATTGACTTTTAGGCGGTTGGCAGATCAGACCTGGGCCGCCTCGTTCCGGATCACGGCAGGTGGGTTTGATCTTAGCAGGGGAACCCACCGCATTGTTGCCTCTGGCCACAGCAGCCCTCAGAAGACAGCACAAAGCAGAGGCAGCCTTGGCTGGTGCTCCCCAAACCTCACTTCATTATGGTCTAGCCATTGGTTTCTCTAACTAATCCACCTACGTAACCATCCTCTGAGCTTCAGCCTTTTCATTTCATGATCTCAGTTATTTTTCTCACAACAGTGAAAGTTCAAGTTCCAATCAGGATTTTAGAAAATACAGAAACACAGAAGAAAACGAGGACACCTGTGAGACAGCCACTCACAGAAAACTGCCGTTAACCTTCGTTCCTGCCCCTTTAAGAGGGTAATTATCTGCCTCCCTTCCAGATTGGTTTTCAAATTCCACCTGGCCAGGCTGAACCCTCTTGGAGACTCAACTGGCCAACTAGTTGAACTATTACCACTTTGGGATCTCTTCATTTTATTTTATTTTGCTTTATGGGTCATACCTGGCTATGTTCATGGATTACTCCTGACTCTGCACTCAGGAATTACTCCTGGCGATGTTTGGGGGACCCAAGCCTGACCAATCAGCCCAGATGGTAGACATCAGCCTCTAGCATCACGGAGGGAAATATGTACACCCCATCCCTCTTCTGGTAAGCAGCTAAACAAAACTTAGCATGATTTTATTTGTATGAAATGAATTGATGTTGAGGTTTGCCCTTTGTACCATGTTTCATTTGTTTCACCATGTCTGGCGCAGTGGTCAAGTGACCATGTAGCCCAGGAAATAGAACCCTGGGTCCCGCAGGCAAAGGAGCTGCTCCAGCCCTCCGAGCCAGCTCCCGGCCCTAAGCCAGCACTTGGTCACTGGGATGGTTCCAGTCGACACTGGGGCACTCACTGAGGAAAGGACATGGTGGGGGTACAAGGTGCATGGATCATAATTCATCTCTGTGTCATACTGAGAAGTATGCAGACCTCTGAGACAGCACAGAAAGGACCAAGAGCGTGGGGAGGTGGGAGAGGAATCACAGCTTCACTCCTGGCAAGAAAATTCTCCTTACCTTTGTTTTGCTTCCTTATTTTTATATCCAGGAAAGCAGTGAGTTCTTTCTGTAGAAATGAGTTTTCAGTTTGGTTGGAGGGTCCTCTTTTTAGGAAAGCAAGGCAGGGCTTGGTGTGAAATGCTTAAGGGTTCTTGGTTCCTGGGTCAGACGCTGGGAGTTTGGGTTTGAGACACATATGTTCTAAAATGTGTGGTCTCTGAAAAAAAATAAAATGTGTGGTCTCTGGGACACAGAGAAGGGTCTCTCCCAGTGGCATGTGTCTGGGTTCTATCTCCAACATCCACAGAGAGGCCTTTCCCCTAAAAAAGCAGCTCACACTCCCCAGGCAGTGGGGCCAGGACAACCCAACAATCCCCCAAGCTTCCTAGGAGGTCCCGTCCACGACTCTCATAGGCCTTTGTGCAGCTGAAAGTCTTAATTATTCAGAGGGTGTTTTTTTCTTTTTCTGATTTTTTGGGTCACACCCAGTAATGCTCAGGGGTTACTTCTGTTTCTTTGCTCAGAAATTACTCTTGGCAGTGCTTGAGGGATTATATGGGATGCCAGGGATCTAACACAGATCGTCTGTGCAAGGCAATCACCCTACCTGCTGGAATATCACTCTGACGGCATTTTTCTTAACCCTTCAACCTGATTTTGGTTTGGGAGCCACTCTCAGTGGTGTACTGGGGGCCAGGTGGCAGCTGGAATCAAACCCTGGATCCCTACACACAAGCATCCTTCACTCCAGCCCTCTGAGACATCTTCGTGGCTCCAAACTTTCCATCTTTGTTAAAAGAAATAGTTAAAGAGAAGCTTTTTGTCAACATGAAACAGAAAATTAAGGTCATCAGGATTCATAAAAATATGTGTGATGGGGGCCGGAGGCGATGGCCCAGCGGGTAGGAGGCGTTTGCCTTGCACGCAGCCGGCCTATGCCGGCCCGGTTCGATCCCGGCATCCCATGTGGTCCCCGAGCACCGCCAGGGGTAATTCCTGAGTGCAGAGCCAGGAGTAACCCCTGAGCATTGCCGGGTGTGACCCAAAAAGCAAAAAAAAAAATATATATATGTGTGATGAATAAAAATAGCTCTTCAATGAATTGCTTCTGGCTTGAAAAAGTGAGTGGAGTGCCACTAAATGATATCAGTGTTGGGGCTGTGACTTGGTAAGCCCAGCCTGGTTCTTGGTGTGTGCTCTTCTGTGGTGCGTGGGGGTCTATGTCCCCTCCACTCACCCAGGACAACCACAGTTGTGCTCTGCCTATATTTTGTTTGACTCCGTCCTGAGGGCCAGCAGCGAGACAAGTTTCCTACACAAGTCCAATGCATAAACACAAGATGAAACAGGAACACACACCCTCTGTTGACAGCAGGGACATTGCCAAGAATCCCACCAAAGCAAGAAGCTGAGAAAGGCAATAAACAAGTTGGTGGAGATGCAACCTACAGAGATGAAACGTTTGGGAGTAGGAACACAAGCCCTCAGAAAAAAAGAAATGGAGAGCTGGGGTGTGCATAGCACATTTGGTCCCTAAGCACAGAGCCAGGAGTAAGCCCTGAGCACCACCAGGCCTGGCCTAAAAAATAAAAAAATATAAAACTAATAGTACAAAACTCCTGGAGTGAATGTTCCATGTGCTGCAGGATCTGAGCACCTGCTGAGTTAAGGATGGCATCTGAGTCCTTGGCCTCCAAATTTTTTCCCTTGACCCCCCACTTCCCCAAGCTGCCTGCCCGTTGCCCACGAGGCTGTGTCTGAACCGAGGCTGAACTCTGCTTCTCTCCAGCGGGCTTTGTCATTATCAGAGGGTCCTGCAACAGTGCCTTCTTCGCTGTGAATGTGATGCTCTCCAGAGCCTTGGGCAGGTTTGATTCCCACAGAATCCCCGCCAAGAGACCCACTGATGACTTACTTCAAATACGGTTTATGGTCTCATATTTGGACACACTCAGATTTTCCTCCTTCTTCTTCCAATTCTTCCCCTAACATTTTATTCACCCTGCATTTGTTCAAATTTTATTAACAGTGCTTTTCCATGGGCAACTTTCCCTGCTAAAAACTGGCTTCAGAGCTTCAACTTATTGTGCAGATAATCTTACAAATGCCAGAGTCTAGTGCAAAGGGCAGACAGCAAGTATCTTAATGTCTGTGGCTATCAGTTCACATTTACCGAGACTTCTCTGCTTCCAAAGAATCCCTTCCAGCTGAAACATTATGACTGAAATTCAACCATGAACAACGTTATACCCGTGCATCTCACAATAATTCCCTTTAAAAAATGAAAAATCATTCCTTTCTGGGGCTAGAGAGAGAGAACATCAGGAAAGACTCTTGCCTTGCAAGTATCCGGCTCAGGCTCAATCCTAAACACCCTAAACAGTTCCCCTAGTCTCACCAGGAATGATTCCTGAGTCAGAGTCGGGAATAAAACCCTGAGCATGGTCAGGTGCTGCCAAAACCTAACATTTTTAATAGGTCTTTTAAAGGCTGTTCCTGCAAGTCTTTGGCACAGGGAAGTCATTATTCTGCAAATGTGATTTGAAAGCCTGGCCCCTCTTGGCGACCCGATCAGTCAGCTGACATCTTGGATGTGTGCAGTCTTCTTAAGCTGCAGGGCTGACATCTTGGGTGTGTGCAGTCTCCCTAAGCTGTAGGGTTGAAGAGTGTCTGACAGCCAAGAAACAGGTTCTGGGTCACCTCAGAGTTGACAGGGTCACACAGGCCAAAGTGCGCCTGGTAACTCTCCCACCTCCCAATTTAGACCCTACCCAGCCCTTCCTGACCTGCCTTAGTCACCCTCAGCCCTGGTCATCCTTGACCACTGGTTCTAGTCAGTCCAGGCGCCCATCTCAGCTGCTAAGTATTCAAGGTACCACTCCTTTCTGAGGACCAGAAGCCCTGGTTATCCCAGGTTTCAGCATCTAAGCCCCTAAGTTACAAGGTGCCATGGGAAAGCCAACGTAGCTCTGACAGCGTTAAATGATAATGAACTTCTCCGGAAAGCGCCCAATGCAAAATGTTCCTCTTGCATTAATCCTGCCTCCACACCTTTTCTCCTCCTTGTCAGCCTTCCCCAGGTAATTTTCCAATGGTGGAAAATGCAGATATAAGATGCAAATCAAATATACTCTCTTGTAGAGGGCAGTAAAAATTAGAAGTGCTGGTGCAAGGGCAAACTTTACCAAAAAAAAAAATCTGGTAAATTAGCACAAACCTCAAAGAAGAGTGACTAGATGCAGCAAGGACTTCAAAAGAAGATGATCTCAATATCAAAGGTGCGAGAGGGGCTTCCAGGAAACTAGTGGAATGCTTGGCGGTTTCTCTTTATCTTCCTGTTCTTGAAGGACCATGAAGGAAGACATGCTGTGCACTCCACAATGTTATTAAACAGTGAATACCTGGGGAGAATAATCAAACCCAAACTTTTTCAGTCTTAGACAAGTGCAAGATCACACAACATCCATTTTGTAAAGGTGAGATATATTCTTAGGATGCTTAAGTTTGAGGATAAAGTTCCACTCCAGCAACTCTTACCCCTCACTCTCTCCTCTGGCATTTTATGTAAGGCTCCTGGGGCCCGGGCTGTGGGGCTGCAGGCCGGTCTCAGGAAGGAGAAGGGAGATTTTATGCAGGAGCTTCACCTCACAGGATGTGGCATGGGGCTTTTCCTGTTGTCTCAGGAGTTGGCTAAAGCTTCAAAGCTGGAGTCAATGGGAGATAAGGAGCCCCACATTCTAAAGAGAGGCGTTAAAGAAATGCCATGGCGTTTACTAACAAAAGGCTTAGAGGTTCCTGGAAGGCCTCCTTTGGAAAAACTTGCTATGGAAGCAAGCACTGCTTTGTCCTTCCCTCCCCACAGGGCAAGAGAGCTCTCTCCATACAGAGCAAGTGTAAAGGGGGACTAAGAGAGCCTCAAGAAGCAGAGACAAGTTGCCTCTCACTTTGTAGACAGAGAAGCCAGTTCGCAGCCAAAACATTTTGGCCTGTACTGTGCTGCTCCCACCATGGTACACACCATTAGTCCTTGCCCAGGTCTTCTGGAGTTTGAGGAGCATTGTTCTTGGGGAGCTGCTAGCAGGAGATTAGCTGGAGCAGGCTGGCTAGGGGCCGGAGATAACATGGCTCTTGGAAAGTGCAAGCAGGAAGGAGATTAGCTGGAGCAGTCTGGCAAGGTAAGCAGAGAGAGCTGAGGAGTAGCTAAACGTCTTTCTGCAGTTTTGAAAAGCTAAGCGAGTGGGTTCCAATTGGCCGAGTGATAGAGCTCTGTCTGCTGGGAGGGACCCCCAGGGAAACAGAAGAAAACAAAAAGAATAAACCAGGCCACCTGCCCACATGAGACTTTTACTCCCCGCTTCCTTCTCTCTGTTCATGTTGATGCCATGACTAGGGGTCACACATGCGCTTGGTTACATGGCTGCAGGTTTGGTTGTGGAGCTCAATGGGGATCACACTCCTTTTAGTGAGTGGCTCACACACACCTGGCTGCGTGACTGGGAGTCACAACATCAGGACTGCCAAGTCTCCCTGGGCACCCTTGGGTTGCACTGCAGACTGAACCAGAGCTTCACATTTGCAAAGCAGCCATCTCTCCCCCTACACACACACACACACACACACACACACACACACACACACACACACACACACACACACACTCTGAAGGTCCTCAGCCCTACTACCAGACCTGAGCTAAATAGAGTGGAAGACTCTTCACTGGATGTAAGATTTGAGTTTAGGTTAGATGGTAGCTTACTCCCAAATAGGTCTGAAAAATGATCATTCTTGGGATCTTCATAGAAAATGCACCAGAGAGCAACAAAAGAGAACCACACTGAGTTCCTCTAGAGACAATGGTGGAAGGAAATAAAAAGTCTGAGTACAACTTGCTTCACAAATTGATGATATATATTTGAGGCCTAATATTCGGATTTGAAGCAGGGGGTTTTCCCACTTTACAAGTTCTCTTGCTCTTGGACATTCATACCCATGGCACAGCTTCTTCTCTGGAAGAACTTGCTGTCTAGTGGGAAAATTGACTAGGGAAAGAGTTTTAAAAACACAGGGCTATGATGGGGAAAGCACAAAAATACTGTACAGAAATAGAGGAGGGTCACCCACTCAGACTTGGTCACCACTGCCATGAAAATGAAGAATTGGTGAATATTGATGGACTAAACTTTTTTTGTTGTTTTGTTTGGGGCCACACCAGATGGTGCACTTCAATCCCTTTAAGCTATAGTTTTCTTCTGCCTTTCACCTCTGTTGGAGGACAGGTTTAGCTATTCTGGGAGTTTTGTTTTGCCCACTCACAGCTTAATCTACTTAAGTCAAGGTTCATTCTAATGAGACTTCTCTTCTATGTAAACACTGCTAGAGGGTGTGGCACTTACATAAGTCACCTTCATTGAATAACTTCTGACTTATACATCTACTAAGACTTCTATGTTTTCTAGATTGGGCACAGCTCCTCTTTATACCCACTGCACCCAGCATGGGACAGTTAGAATTTACCAGGAGACTACCACCCTGGCTACGCTAAGACTATAAGAAGACTATAGGAAGGATCATACTAGTTTGCTCTAAGCAGGAGAGTGTGACCCTTTCAGTACAAGAGAACAAGATACTCAGAATCACCCTGGTGCAGATAATAATAAGAAGGACCTTGTGGGTACCATCTAGATTACATGAAGCTCATGAAGTTAAGATGTATTACTTTTATATCAGCCCCCTCTCTCTCTCCAGTGTTTTACATAAGAGATAATTTCAGGATTAGTCCTTGGTATAACCTTTGTTTATACCTGCAATAGGGTGTGGCACTACACTCTGTTTAGGGTTCTTTGTTGACATGACAACCTCCCGATCAGATTACTTGGGTGTATATAAAGGGCTGACTTGAGGCCCCTTTACTTTTTAACCTTTTGGCTTTGGGTCTCTTAGCTTTCGGCTTTTGGCTTTTTGGCTTTTGGCTTTTTGCTCTTTGGCCTTTTGCTCCATCTTCTGGGTAGGACTCAGCTCAGGTGAGATCCTCTCTTTGGTGGGAGACTTAGGCTCTTTTGTATGGTCTAAGTTGGACCAGAGCTAGAGTTTGTTCATTATACTGGAGTGCTGTGGAAGAGCTTTTGTACTATTAAAAGCCTTTTGGAACTGCACCGGACTTGTGAGTTTTCATCTGTTCTCCCGGCGCCCTCGGAGGTAGAAGAGAACCTCTGTCCCGACACTGTCGGGACCCCAGCGGCGTTCCCGACATACCTCCTGGAGTTCTGGGTTTCCCCATTTCACCTGCCCTCCCATTAGTGGATTTTCATAGTCCAAGGGCCAGAGTCAATGAAAATATAGCAACTGCCCAAGCAATGGGACCATGCTGGGTCATCGGTTATCAGCATCTTCACTGGAGTCTGAGTTGGTTGGTATCAAAGGCTCATCATGAGTGAGATGGCATGATAAATTTGCTTTTATTTTATTATTGTTTGGGGGATTTTATGGGCCACATTTAGTGGTGTTTAGGGCTTACTTCTGAGTCTGTGCTCAGGTTTTATTCCTGGAAGTGCTCAGGGGACTATATGAAGTGCTAGGAGATCAAACCTTGGTCAGCCACATGCAAAGCAACTGCCTTAACCCCTGTACTATCCCTCCAGTCCCACAGGAATTGATTTTTAGATGTGTTTATCATGGAAATAGATCAGACCTGGAGGTTTGAGCACTGTGGGCATGCATGATCATGATTTGACACCATACAATATTTCTAGCGTGAATGAGAACTCTCAGAACTGATGCCTATATAAAGAAAAAAGATGTGGAGATAAATTGATCAGATAGCAATGCATTGGGAAAAGCCTGACCCCAAGAACTGAACTTCTAAATTCTATTCTAAAATGCTGGGACAGATGATTGATACCAAAAGCAGGAAGGTGGAAGAAACAGCTAAAGAATAGATAGATGTTAGAAGGTGTTTGTCCCTGTCCTCAGACAGGAGCCCTGGCATAGGGTGTTGGATTGGATTGAACTAGTGGAGTGACTAGACTCTCTTATAGGATCGGCAGATCTAAGACTCAGAACAAGAGGCAGATGCAAGGTTCAGCTCAGTCTTATCGCTTTATAGAGAATCAAAGTGAGCCCTAGGAAAGGCATGTGCACAAAAGAAAAAGAAGACAGAAATGGAGAGATTTGTTCTGGCACCTGGAGCTTGCTAGTGGAAACTTTACCTTTGTTTGAGGTATGTGTTTTCCAGAAGCAGATGGCCACAGGGTGACTCACTGCACCAGACATCTGTGAAGATAAAAACCTCAAAGGATCCCAGGGTCCAAGAAGAAAGCATCTACTACAAATTCTTTGGCCTAAGAAAAACTGTGAAGCAACTATATGCCAACCATTTTCCTCATTAGAGCTGAAAAAACCACCCATCAGTACCTGTAGAAGTCAAGAAGGTTCCCCCAATGTTTGAGGAATGAATGGGAGGAAAACTTAAGAACATTGGAAAATTGCAAAGAACTAGAGACTGTATTTCCATGGAACCTGGTGAAGAGGGGAGGGCTTAGAAAAAATCTATTAATAGAACTAAAAAGGTGCCCATTGGTCTTTGGTGTGGTTGGTCACTGGTCACTTTTCAATTAGTTCCAACGCAGGTTGGAGTCAGATATGGGACCGGTGGCTTAGATAAGAATGGAGGTAGTGAGTTAAGATCACTCTTCCCAGAAGACTGACTGTGGAGAAAGGATAATGGAGATATTTGGATAAAGAACCTACAAGGAAATAATGGCAAAGGGAATAAAGGAGGGTTTTTCCCTTGTTTAAGAGACATTGGAGTATCTTTGAATGATGGAAGTGATGAGGGAGGAAGTGGTTTAAGAGGTGAAGTGAGCCATAACTGATAGAACAGGAATTCTGGAGCTGGGATAGAGGAGCCAGAAGAGCAAGGGTGTTGCCCAGGTGCAGGATGTAGTCTTAGAGTAAGATAGGAACCTTCATTGGGCAAAAGGAAGAGCAAGAGTAAAGGGCAGAAGGTATCTGCTTCAGAGTCGCAGGGCGGACACAGAAAGTTTATGGCTTGTTTGCCTTCTTGGTGGTTAATTAAAGTCATGAATAATGGATCAATAAAAGAATTTTATAGTTTAAAAAATTGTATAAATATCTAATCCTCACAGCAAGACTAACAGGTCCTCTGGTAAATCCAACTCTGGGTTCATACTCCAGGTTCTTTATTATGCTTGGCTACCTAAGATGTGGCTTTCTCCTCCTGTAACTACACCACCCAATATTCCTTCAGACTATCTCTCCCCATACTTTGGTTCAAACCAAGACTCAAAGTCTCTGTCAAGGGTTGGAATCTACCACAAGTGTATGGGGGACAGAGGATAGGTAAGTATGAGAATAATAGTTGGAAATGGTAATGCTAGACTAGAACTGAGTATTTCAGTCATTCAGAACTGTATGACTGAAACCCAATCATGAACAGCTTCGTAAAGTTCTATCTCATGGTGATTTGATAAAATAAAGTGAATAAAAGACTTAGTTTCTCTTACAGCTGCTGCTATTGAGGGAATCCAAACAATTGGCCCTTTTATAACTTGTCTGCGCTTCAAATGTCCCTGCCAGCCAGGAAAAATCAGTTCCAGAAGGACTGGTCAGTGTTCATGTCCAGTAAAGGGCATTGACCAAATCCGTCACTCTGTCAGATGTTTGACAGACTACCTTGACTAACTGACACCAGAGGGTAGGTCTGACTATAGCTAAGAAGATTCCCTGCCTTCATATGGGGTCAGCAGGAGATGCTTTGAGTTGAGTACTCTAGGCCACTCATCTACTTACACTTTATCTTACCTGCTTATGTTTATTATACTCAGAATCAAAGGAATTGGGCAGTGATCTCACCTCATTGTTTTTCTGATTCCTGACTCCTTTTTAAAATTGCTCTAAGACAATTCTGGTGGACCAGAGAGATAGTGCAGCAGGTTAGGCATTTGTCTTGCATACAGCCAACCCCAGTTTGATCCCTGCACCATGATCCCCAAGTACCACCAGGGGGCAGTCCTTAGCATAGAGTCAGGAATAAAATCTTATCCCCAACCCCCAACTGATTAAAAGCTCAAATAAAATGATAAAATAGGATATTGATCTAAATGTTTGGGGCAATAATGACATCATTTGAGCAAAGAACTGCTCTCAAGATCAACATTTATTTGGGTTATCCATGCTTGTGTGTTTGCTTTTATTGTTCTATGGTCATAGTTTATGTAGTCATTCAAGCATGCCATGTGTTACAATAAAGCTCTTCTAAGCTAAGATGGTAAGATAGGTATTTTAATGGATCCCAGAATTCAACTCTGCACTAATTATCTCTAAATGTTTCAGACCAGAAAATTGACGCTTTTTGACGCTGTGAATCAATCATGTGGCTCAAGGTCACAGGTTTAAAAAAAAATTCCAAAAAAATGGCCGAGCTTTCACTTGGCCATTCAGACAGAGATGGACCCTTCTGAGTCTCAAGCATGCATGAAGCCACTGATCGCGAAGTCAGCTGGTTTTGAAGGCAATGATTTTCTAGTTGTTGTGTTTTCATTTAAACCCAAACAGACTCATGAATAACATACAAGCCTGGACACCATCTCTGCTCAGGGAAACAGTGATCATTAGCCAAAACAATCACTCAAGAGGTTGTAGCACATCCCCCACCCTGCCCCCATACAAACATATACATTCTCTCTCTTTCCCTCTCTTTCTCTCTCGCTCTCTCTTTCTCTCTCTCTCTCACTCTCTGCCATCACCACCATTATCTCCTACCCTTTCTTTCACTTTCTACCCATTTCCTTGGCCAAGCCAGAGGTTGGCTCCAGGCTCTATGCTGATAACCCTGGTGCTCCCCAGCATGCTGGAGCCTAGAACGTCAGACCTTCTTGCTCTTGGCTGTTTCAGGACCCTGCTATCAGCACCTCCACTGGACAAGGGCAACAGGCAACTGTAGGCACTGACAGCCCCAGTGCCCACTGCAGGCCTGCCTATACAGTGGGTTATGGCAGGCAGTGGACAGGATACAGCCTGGAGTCTAGCCCTGCCTATGGACAAACCCTGATTTGAACCCGGCAGGGCACTGTCTCCCAAGCACCATCTGGAAGCAATCCCTGAGCACTGAGATGGAGAATGGCGCCAAGCACTGTGGCCTCCCAAATCCACCCCCCACCACCATCACCACCAA
This sequence comes from Cryptotis parvus, assembly GCA_021461705.1. Lineage (NCBI taxonomy): Eukaryota > Metazoa > Chordata > Mammalia > Eulipotyphla > Soricidae > Cryptotis > Cryptotis parvus. The sequence continues at coordinate 45,268 of JAJIBD010028702.1, forward strand.
AACAGAAGTAGGGTGGGGCAGGAAGATGGGGGCTGGAGCACCTTCCTGCGTGGAGCAGTAGTCCCATGCACAGCACCACTGGTGAGGCCCCCAAACAAAACAGAGCCAAAAAAAGAAAAAAAACAGAGCCAGGGAGCAGAAAAGGAATTCCTTGTCTTTGAATTGGCCTAAAGATAACTGGGAGGAAGCATTTGCTTGTTTTAGATGCCCGCAGGAATTCTGGACCTGGGGCCTCTAACCGAGACCGCTGTTCTCATTTTGCTGTTTAATCTGTGCTAGACCACACAAGTCCTGGACAGGCGGGTGAGGGGGGACGAGGAATGTGTGCCCCCAAGGACAAATACCAGGCTCCCCTAGACCCTGACTCAGCACCTTCCTACCACTTTCCTCAGGAGCTCAAAGTCAGAGCCGAGCAGGGTGAGAGGGTGAAGGCTTTTGAAATGTGGGAAGGAAACTGATGGAACCAGTGATGGGCAACTCCTGACTGTCACAGGTCTTGTCCTCAAAGGTCTGGAAATAGGTTACGGAAGTCAGAGTCTTCTCTCCTCGCCCCCCAGGACAGCCCAGAGCAGAGGCATAAAAAGTGACGGGAAAGGCCACTTAACTGGGAACATGCCTTGGTCAGCAAAAGTAGCAGCTGCTAGAGGTGAGGAGTGGGGTCTGGACAACTCCTGGGCTGACATGAGGCAGAAAGGATTTACACCACTGAGGAAAGGTCCTTCTCTCTCAGAGAGTCCCCAGGATGGCGTGGGGTCATGATGTGAGTCAGTTTCACACCTATCCGACCTCACACTTCTCACCTGGCCAGCTGTCCTGAAACCAAGGGGCCGATGCATTTTTGCTTTGGGGGGTGCAATTATGTGGTGCTCAGATTTCTCCTGGCTCTGTATTCAGGGATCCCTCTGGAGAGGACCCTAAGAGATGAAGGGGGTGGTGGGAGTCAGTCATGGTCTGGCCTTGCCCCCTATCACCTTGGCTCAACTCTGGGTGTTTTCAAGAAAGAATTTTTGTTTCTTTGTGTGTGCTTGTATGTATGGAGGATCAGTGTCATTTGCTTTTCTTCAAGATAAACATTGACAAGTCACTCTTTAGTGCAAAGTATTGAAAAGAAGTGTCTGGAAATCATAGAGAGAGATCCCAGGTTGGTAGAGAAATCACATGCCAGAATAGTAAAGGGACAGGCTCCAGAAGGCTGGGCAGCTCTGAGTCTATGGCTGGACAATGGGGTCCAGGCAGAGCCAAGTGCATGAAGTTGGCAGCAAGCTGGCAAACACTTGCCACAGCTGAGGTGTAGGTAGTCAGGCACAGCATTTCATTAGTGTTCTTATACTGGTGGACTGAGGTGGAAATAAATTTTTCATCTTCAGAGAAACCAGACAGACTCCAGAGAGAAAAATGAAGGGTACAATTAACCCTGCCCTGGCCATTTCCAGTCAGAACACAAAGAGAGTGCACCTGTGTGCAATTATTTCACTCCCTCACCCCTGAAATCAGGAGCTTTGTTCACCCCCACCCCAACCCGGGACAGGACTGGGCACAAACGCTGGCCAGAGTCTCATGGGGGCTGTAATTAAAAGGAAGTTGCTAAGACAGGCTAGAAAGATTTGGAATACGTAGACCAGAGCTGGGTGCAACTGTCTGGAGTCCCTGCAAGAAGATGATGGAGTAAGACCCAGAGATAAGTATATAAATACATGTATTAAAATGATGTAAATAATAAAACAACACATTCTATAAATAACACAATAGTAATACAATATAGACATACACACACAATGTTTTTCAAAACTAATGGCAGCTGCTGCATCCTTTACAGCTTCCATTACAATTCTGTGAAGCAGAGGATGGACAGGGGTCTCTGTGTGTCCCAGAATCCCGCCGTGGCTGACATCCTCATTCACCTTCCTTCACTTCCAATGGAGAGTAGGTCCCAGGCCCACAATTCACAGAGCCTTACCCCAACCCTGATGTCAGGAGAAGGAAATTCGTTCATGGAGAAGGCAACAGACCCAAGGTAGGCCAGTAATGGTTTGTAAAAACAACAAATTAGGAATTATCTTTAAGACTGAGTTCATTTTGGGGGCCATGCCTGGCTTTGTGTGGAGATAGATTAATGTACTACGCAAAACAGATTTTCCCATGAGATCGCTGAATTTGACACGTATAAATTGAAACTGTCTCTGATCACATTTTCCTCCAGGCACTTGGAGGAAGCCGACTAGTAAAGTGAGAAAATAAGGCGCAGCGATAGTTTATTACTTTGAACTATTCTGCTTTTGCCCCGCTTCCACACCTTCCCTGCCAGATTATCTAAATGTACAAAATGGGGTGGGAGTTGTGTGGTGAGAGTGGTCAGGGAAATGCTTAAGCTAGTCTGACTCTTCTTATTTATACCACAGAGAATTGTTTCAGCATGTGTAGAAAAAAATCTTAAACTATGTTCATAACCTAGAACTGCTTATTCACTACGTTCAAGTTGTCTAGCTTGTCAAAGCTCAGTATTCATTTTCACCAGGTACAGAGTATTTGTGAGGCTTATAGCAGTACTCTGTAGAAAGTGCTTTGCATAATAATCTAATGCTTTGTTCATGCTGGAGGTGGACCAGGTGAGAGCACAGAGGGTTAGAGTACCTGCTTTGCATACTAAAGTCCCAAGGTCCACCCAGCACTGCCTGGACCCCCAAGCACCACCAGGAATAGCCGTCAGTGCCATGCTTGGAAGCCCCCAAGAAAAACTAGGTATGATCCAAAAAACTAGCTAAACAGATATTAACACTAAGTACTAATTAAAGGAACTTTCTCCCCAGAAAGGAGGGCCTCTCTCATGCACACTCTCAGTTGATCCTCCCAAGGGAATTCTGTCCAATCTCTGCCATCGCAGGTTGTCAAGAAATCTGGTTTAAATCCCAGCACTGCTAATTATTGGCTATGACTTTAGACAAATTACCTAGCTTTACTGAACTGTAGTTTTATCATTAATCAAATGGAGTTATAGAAAAAAAAATAAATCTTGCCTTGGAAATTTGTTACAAAGCATGCTAAAGTAATATAAACTTTCTAACCAGGATGCCTAAAATGTGATGAGCTAAGAAACCAATGGGTTATTTCTGTCTAACAGTTGCCCTGAGTTGATGGAGCGACTGCAGTCACCAGCCCAATAGTGACCTGTTGATTTTATATTTGCAGCTCTTAGATTTTCCATGTCAACAGGAAGAAGGCAAAGAGCATAAAGGAGCAGATTCCTCTCCAAATGACCTTGTCTCAGTGGAGGCTTTCATCATGGTTGTAGTTTAGGTAACATGGTTAGAATTGTGTTAACACTTTTTTTTTTTTTTGCTTTTTTTCGGGGGTCACACCCGACAATGCTCAGGGGTTTCTCCTGGCTCTGCACTCAGGAATTACTCCTGGTGGTGCTTGGGGACGATATGGGATGCCAGGGGATAGAATCGGGCGGCATGGGCCGGTCGCGTGCAAGGCAAATGCCCTACCCGCTGGACTATGGCTCTGGCCCCAACAAGTATGGTTTTGATGTACAAAGTTACCACAACTTCCTCACCACCAAAGTGCCTTAACCCCCCCACTACTGTCCTTATATTACTTCCAGTAATCTCAGTTTTGTAATACAAGTCCAAAGGTCAAAGGTTTGTGTGTGTACAAAATACAGTAGTGAATATATATATATACAACACACATATATATGTATATATATGTATAGAGAAATATATATAGATATAAATGTACATACTTAGATGAGTGATAAAATCCACCATTTATCTTCACCTTTTGACATTTGCTTAACATGATGCCCCTACAGTTCTATTCACAATGCAGAAAACTGCAAGATTTCATCCTTTCTCATGGCTGAGTTGTTTTCTGTTGTGTATATCTACCACAGATGCTTTATTCATTAGTCTATTGTTGGACTTTTAGGTGTTTTCATTTCCTATCTATTGTAATAGTGCTACAATGAATATAGGTGACATATATCTTTGTGAACTATTGATTTTGTGTTCTGGGGATTAAATACCAAAAAATGAAATACAGTTATTCCATCACATGGAAGCTCATTGTTACTTTTCTGAAAAGTCTCCATGTTTTCCATAGAGACTGAACCAGAGAACATACCCATCAATAGACAATGAAAATTCCTGTTTCACCACATCCCTAACAACATTGTTTGTGTTTAATCTTTTAGTTCTATGCTAGTCTCACTAGTGAGATGTTGTCTCATTATCATTTGATCTATATTTCCTGGTAATAAGTGACCATGAATAATGGTCATTTATTATTGACCATGAACATACTGGCCATCTGTGTGTCCTTCTTGGGGAAGGGTCTGTTCAACTGCACTTCCCAGTTTTTGATAGGTTATTTGTTATTCAACTTTGTAAGTGATTTGTTTATTTTGGATATTAGCCTCATTTTTGATGCATAGATAGAAAATATTTTCTCCCCTCCAGCTTGGAGTCTTTATTTTAGCCTGAATTTCTTTTGCCATGTAAAACTTTTCTAATTTGATGTGGTCCCACTGTGTATTTTTTTGTTTTTAATGAGGTCAAATAATTGAGGACACTTTGAGTGTTAGAAAAGTTGTTGCTGTTTTGTTCTTTGGATTTTTTAAATTTATTTTATTGAATCACTGTGCAATACAATTAGAAGACTGCTCATAAATGGTCTGTGATACAATTAGAAAACTGCTCATAAACAGCCACACAATGGTCCAACACCCATCCCTCCACCAGTGTGCATTTCCCACCACCAATGTGCCCCTTTACCCTCCTGCCACACCTCTCCCACCCCCTAGCCTGTCTCTATGGCACTTTTCTTCTTTCTCCCTCTCTATCTCCCTTTGGGCATTATGATTTGCAATACAGATACTGAGAGGACACCATGTGTGTTCCTTTACCTACTTTAGCCATGCAGTTCTTATACAGAGTGATCATTTGCCCCTATCTTTATCATACTTAATTTTCCTCACAGCTGTATAGTGTTCCATTTTGTAGGCGCACCATAGTTTCTTTTACCATGTTTTTTTGTTTGTTTGTTTTAAGTCTCAAAATATATTGAGAAAAAAATCAGAATTAACCAGTGTTTGGACCTCAGCAGTCAGTGAAGATTTAGACAGGTAGCCTCATCTGTCTTGAAGGATTCTGGAACATGTAGTCCTAAACACCCTAAACTGAGAAGTCATGTTTCCACTACAACAACTGGAGAAGAGGGGAAGTGTGGTAGTGGTGGGCATTCCTGCTCAAGAAGTCAAAAGGTAATGCATGTAAAATACCTTAGGATAATCCTTGACGTAAGGTAGTACTCAAATATGTGTTGTATTAATATTATACATTCTCTCATGCAAGAGGAATTAGGAAAAACTCTTCCTCAAACGAGACCACAAGATGACTCTTTCTAGGAAAAATGTACTGATCCTGTCCTGCTGGCTTCCCTTGGCAGATCTTAGTACATCTCTCAGTTTCTTTTCTCCAAGGGCCTTCATTCCTCTGCCCCCAAAGAACTTCTAAAATACTCCCTAGTGACCATCTGAAAAGACAAGCCATAGAGAATATTTAGCCCTGTCAGCTGGGTTGCCCGCCTTCCTTATAGGATGAGCACAGAATACAAGACAATCGAAAGATAATAAATTATTATTAGACTTGCTGCATTTCCCAGCCAAGTTTTGGCCATACTACAAATTCATGCAGACAGACCAGGGCGGAGGCCCATGAGTCTTGTTCTTATGAACTCTGGCACTCATTACTCCTACTCTGGTAACAGAGTCCGAGGTCGGGGGGTTGGCAGTGGTTGGACAGTTAGACACTGGAGTGGAAGAGGACAGCTAAGATAGATGGTAGACATCCAAGGTCATAAATAATACAGGCCAGAGTTCCATTAGCCATAGAAACTTGCAATAGGAAACTAATGAAGTCTTTAATTATAAAACTTAGTTGCTTGGTCTTTCAAGGAGTCAAGGTTCCTAATAAATACCCTGGAGAAGTCCATAAGAAGGGGATGAACTGTACTTCATAGTTGGTTGAGAAAAAGTATGGGGAGACCACACACATGGCTGGGATGGTGGGGCCTGAGGGGAGCCAGGGAATTTGGAGGAAGAAGCTGGGGGTGGTTTGTTTATGACTTCAGCCAATAGGTTGCCAAGGGAAACAATTCCCTCCTTCCCTTTCTCTTCCCCTTTCCCCACACTCTGAACCCACCCTATATGGGGGCAGACTTGGGTCTCAGCTCAGGATAACCCACCTGCACTCAGTTTCCCCCACCCCATACTGGCTCCTAAACAACAGGTTTTGAAACTCTCCAAAAGTAATAAATTTTCAAGTCCCTGTATTAGCTGTGAATATGATATTCCTTCCAAAGAATGCTGCTTGTTGCAGTTTCCAGCTGTGACCAAGTATAAGCATTGCTTGGAAATGAGAAAGAAGTAGGATGGTTTTGTCCTCTATGTAGAATAAAAAATAAAAAGGTTCCAGAGAGCTCTTCTGCAGTTCACTCACTCTTTGAAAAGCAGAGCAGAGCCTTCTGACCAGAGGCCAGAGATAGGGAAAGGGGCTGGTTTGCCTTAGGCTGTGTCTGCACAAAGTAAAGTAAAAGCTTTGATCCTCCTCATCATTAGCACCCAAATTCTTTTACTGAATTATCTGTACCTTAAAACTGTGTTGTCTTACTTGTTTTTAGTCTGACAGTCACAGAAAATTACTTGCTGGTCCGGCCAGCTCACAGGGACCCTCAGGCCTTTGCCTCTTTCTTGACAAGGTTCAAATCCCAAGTTCAAAAGGCTGCTTTGAGAGGCAGCTGTGAAGCTTAGGCCACTCAACGTTACTTTCCAAATGACTGGAGTAAGTGATAAAGAGGAATGCCACATCATCTGAAAGCCAAGAGCCTGATAAATGCACCATGGATTTCAAAAAGAAGTTCCAACTGCCAGCGGAAGACTTAGGAGAATTTCACAAAGCCCAGCAGGTGGTAGCCATGGAAACTGGAGCAAACCAAAGAAACAGGGCTTTGAAAACAGTTGAGGGTGAGTCAGGGCTTACAAAAACTGTTCTGTACTGTCCATGCACAAACTGTGGAGAGGTTTGCGAGACATGTAGCATTTTTTTTGGCCTGGAGCCTCCAGAATTCACTCAGCTGATGATAAATTACAGGAAAGATCCTGGGGAAAAGATGAGCAGCAGTGTGGTTTCTATCTATGGAAGCATTAAAACTTGATTAAAAACTGTATTTGGCTTGATACCGTCTAATGGTGTTTCTGAAGCCAA
>JAJIBD010028706.1:0-12030 GCA_021461705.1 Cryptotis parvus
GAGATGACGAATATTACCTTTGTAGTATCAGTGGTAGATGGTATTGGAAGAAATACGCAGTTTAGGGCAATAACTGTTACAACCGACGAAGGAACATTTCTAAAGGGCAGTCCGCCAGAAGACGGTTGTGAATAGGCACAGCACACTCTCCAGAGCCTTGTTCCCAGGTAAAGGGAGCAAAAAGTTAGACGTCTTCAAGAGTTGGGCATTTGAGCTCCAGTAGGCAGAGACTTGACTACTGCGCTCGTAACGTAGGCTGAGCAGGTGAGCAGTGACGGTCCAGCAGTGCCGTGAGCCAGGCAGGTCGTAGTTACAGAACGGCCCCCTGAAGGTCGCGCGGATATGCCCCTGCTCAGGTGCTCATGGAACGTTTCCCAAGATAGAGACCCCCTCCCGTTTATCCTCTAGGCCATACAATAAATTTCAGTGAATTTAGCAGGGTGGAAATGATACATTGCATGTTCTCCAAGTACCAGTGAATTCAATCACAAGCCAATAGCCATGGAAATTTACAAATATTTGGAAATAAACCTGTTTTCTAAATAACCGCAGGGTTAAAAATTAAACCACGGGAGAAAAGACACAATATTTTGAGGACAAGTGAAAACAAAAGATGCAGGAATCTGTGGAATTTTGACTTCATAGAAATGAAGGGTGAGGAATAATTGTATTTATAATTGGCTGTGTTATTTTTAATATACATACGGTTCAGTTTATTTTTTAAAACACTCCCTCTCAGCACTCTGGAGATACATTTCAAGCCAATTTTAATGTTCTTTGATGTTTCCCCATTTTGAAAATGTTTCAGAAATTAATAATGTCCTTTACAAGATGTCGTTTGAAAGCACTATTAGAATTATATGAAGATGATGTACAAATATTGAAGGTAGTATAAATGATATTTTTTTCAGTAATATAGTTATACTTTGAGAAATTTCAAACATTTGTACCTTTTTTTTTACTGGGATGTAAAAGTGACTTTCTTTTATTGAAAGATCAGTACAAATGTTTAAAACTTGTTCTATTGGAAAAGCAGTTTTTATAGGACCGGGAAGAGAAACGGGACCAGTCCTGTTGTGAGAAAGAGTGAATCATCCCAACGCTTCCAGAAGCGGAGCCCAGGATCCCAGTGAGGCGTTCGCGGTGTTGACACTCTCATCCTCACAGTCTAACACAGTTAGAGGCAGGAGACGTTAGTGACTCTGAAAGTCCACGACTCCAAAGCAGAAAGCGGTGTTGCGGGAAGCAGAAACAAGCCCGTGCATCGCTCATGACCACGCATGCAAAAATCCTTGACAGTTGCGCCAGGCACCCAGCGTTAGACGGTTGGACATGTCGCATGTAGGTGAGCCCCAACTTTGCCCTTCCACTGCGTGCCCTCTGCAACCAAAGTAACATTAGAAATCCTTAAGGAGGGCCGGTGAGGAAGTGCAGTGGGTAGGGCCACTTGCCTTGTACACAGACAACCTGGATTTGTTCTGACACTCCATATGGTTCCCTGAGCAGTCCCAGGTGTGACCCCCTGAAGAAACATGGAAAAAAAATCTTTAACAAAATAGTAGAAGATTCAACTCAAGAACAGAAAAAAATAATTCTGTCTGCCACAGCATAATGGGACCCTGAGGAATGTAAAGCCCCGCCCCATCAGCTTGATATATCATTATATTTTTTTAAAAAAAAGTAATTCTTTCACAGAATGATAGAAAAAAAATTGACAAAATTCAACCTGCTGTGCTAATTATAGTGAGAGAATAGACCAATTTGACCTGGAGGAGACCGCCACCCCGATGGAGACAGCATTTGCTAGAGGAGACCGCCACCCCCGATGGAGACAGCATTTGCTAGAGGAGGTGTCCGCCTGGGCTTAGGACTCAAACAAGATGTTCCCAGAGCTCCTAGCTAGCCTCCCGGAACCCCGCCCAGAGGGTCCTCTGCCTGCTGAATTCACTGAGCTGAGGCCCTCGTTGCCCGCAAAGGGGTGTGAGATGCAACAAATCTGAGCCTGTAAGTACCTAGTGTTTTCCATTCAGACCCTGGAAGGAACATCTGTGGAAAAACACCGAGCTTCCGGAGTGAATGATCGGAGCTTTTGAAATACTAAGCACAAAACCCAGTAGAGAAGGGGCTGGAGAGAGGCAGCAGGAAGGTGCTTGCCCGGCGGAGGTCCCAAAGGTTCCCCCTGGCACCGCGCCCCACCGGAGTGATCCCTGAGCACAGCGAGGTGTGTTCCTGAAGCAAACAGCCCCAAACTAAACTCCCGGGGTGCCGATGGTTTTGTTCCAGGCCGGGCAGAAAGGTGAGCCGCAGTCGTGACCGGGTGGTCCGCCTCTGCTGCCAGGAAAACCCGGGCCTTTGCTTGCTCGAAAGTGCTGGAAAACCTGTCTGCAGCCTAGCCCCGGTCCACTACCCAGTGAAAATTCACTTGCCCTGCAGGTGAGGAATTGGAGTTGATGACAGGCAGGAGGAAAGGCCGCCTGAGAAGCCCACAGTGGCCTTTCAGAGGCTGGTCTCCTGGCGTGAGACTGTAAAGACGCAGTGCCAGTGAGTGGCAAGGGTGGGAGATGAAAATGAGGAAAGTGAGATGAGGATTGCCTAAGGTGACGACACTCACGGATTCCCAAAGGAGACGTTGTCCGTATCTCTTCAGCCTCGCCGGCTCTTGCTGATAAAGCATGTTGCAGCCCTAGATTTATTATTATTATTATCATCATCATCATCATCATCGGTGAATGATAATGAAAGAAAAAATGTTCTGCAGATTGGATGGAAGAGTTATTTGTGTTTCTCCCTTTGCTCTACTTTATGCTAATGTAGATCCTAATGTAATAGGAAAGAAAAAATAAATAAATAAATAAAAGGCCTGGGTTGCATAAAGGAAGAAACAAAGTGATTTCTGACCCCAGAAGGTGTCCTCACTGCGGAGAACGCCAAGTGAAAACTATAGAATGCAGGGCGCTGAGGAAACATCCATCCATTCTACGTTGCACTTTAGTGAACAATGAGAAAATGAAGATAATCTTTGTGGTATGGCATAAAAAAGGAAAAACAGTGGCTGGAGCGGTAGGACAGTAGTCAAGGTCCTCGCCAGAGACTGTATCCGACCTGCGTAGATCCCTGGCACTACATATGGTCCCCCAAGAACCACAGCGCCCCAAACTCCCCGGCCCCAGGGAGGTAAATACTTGAGCAATGGAAATTCAAGATTGTACCTAGGCAGACGTCTAAGTCATAGTGGGGGGAAGGTAAGGGAGAAGGATGGGAAGGAAGCAAGTACAGCAGGCAGGACACTGACCTAGGGCAGGTACAGCAGGCAGGACACTGACCTAGAGCAGGTACAGCGGGCAGGCACTGACCTAGGGCAGGTACAGCGGGCAGGGCACTGACCTAGGGCAGGTAGAAGCGGGCAGGACACTGACCTAGAGCAGGTACAGCAGGCAGGACACTGGCCTAGAGCAGGTACAGCGGGCAGGACACTGACCTAGGGCAGGTACAGCAGGCAGGGCACTGACCTAGAGCAGGTACAGCGGGCAGGACACTGACCTAGAGCAGGTACAGCAGGCAGGACACTGACCTAGGAGCAGGTACAGCGGGCAGGACACTGACCCTAGAGCAGGTACAGCAGGCAGGACACTGACCTAGAGCAGGTACAGCGGGCAGGACACTGACCTAGAGCAGGTACAGCGGGCAGGGACACTGACCTAGAGCAGGTACAGCGGGCAGGACACTGACCTAGAGCAGGTACAGCGGGCAGGACACTGACCTAGAGCAGGTACAGCGGGCAGGACACTGACCTAGAGCAGGTACAGCGGGCAGGACACTGACCTAGGGCAGGTACAGCAGGCAGGACACTGACCTAGGGCAGGTACAGCGGGCAGGACACTGACCTAGAGCAGGTACAGCGGGCAGGACACTGACCTAGGAGCAGGTACAGCGGGCAGGACACTGACCTAGAGCAGGTACAGCCAGGGCAGGACACTGACCTAGAGCAGGTACAGCGGGCAGGACACTGACCTAGGGCAGGTACAGCGGGCAGGACACTGACCTAGGGCAGGTACAGCGGGCAGGACACTGACCTAGGGCAGGTACAGCGGGCAGGACACTGGCCTTCCACAGCTGACCCAACTTCGTCCCCAGCATCGTATCTATCACCTCAAGTGACCTCTGATCATAGCAAGGCATGGCCCCCAATAAAAACACTCATTTCCTCTTTAGGGAAAAAGGAAAAGAATGTGGATTATTCCTGCCCGAGCTCCCATTTTCCTGCTCAGTGCAGCGGGGGAAGGCTCCAGTTCTCAACATTAGACAACAAGTCTCGTCCCCAACCTGCGCGGGGGTCCCCCTGAGCACTCCCAGGGAGTGACCCCTGAGCGCTGCTGGGTGTGGCCCCCTGCCCCCTGGACCTACTCGGCTATGATAAGCACGTTTTTGACGTCCTGTTTATATGAAATGGGAATCTCTTGTTGGACAATTTAGCAAGGCAGGAATTTCCTGGAAAGAGGAATGATGCAGTTCCTCTGATTTTGGAATTTCCCTGTGTTTGAGTTGGGTGGTAACATTTTTGCTCCAAAGAGGGAGTGGAAGAGGTAGAGGGACGTAGCCTTCCAGGCACACAGACCCGGCGGTAGTGACGGTGACACGCCTGGACCAGAAGCCGAGGAGCTTGAACCTTTGATCTCCTTCAGCCAACATGCAGGCCAGGGTGCTGGGTCACCTCTGTTCTGCTGGCAGAACAGGACACTGGAAGATTAGGTCACTTGTAAAGGTCGCCCAGCTTTGGTTGTCAGTGGTCAGGCAGACAGCGAGGACTGCGGGGGCCACTCACCTCCGTGGTCTTTCCTCCCGGCCAGCCAGAGAGCTCACGCCGCCAGTGAGCCCATTTTGGTGGAAGAAGGAAGTCAGGATCAGCATATTAAAATACATCCCAGATTTTGCACTATTCTGCATTCATTTCTAGAGCCTCACCTCTGTGCTCTTGTTTGTAATGCTGATAACCCCAGACTTGGCTCCTGGGCCAGCTTTAACAAACCCTGAGCACTTTGTGGGGAAACCTTCTCTCTCGCAGTCTCATGAGCTTAATGGGGCATTTGAAACTGCACGTTGGCAGGATTTCATCATGCCACGACTGCAGTTCCTGGGCGGGAAGGGTCTCTGGGAACCCCGCGTGAGGAACTTGAGCGTTGGTGTGTTGTAAGTTTTCCCACAATAAGGCTTCACATTTTTGTTTTCTTTGGCAGTGCTCTTTGTTTAAAAATTCCTTTAATCTGTTCATTCCATGCTTTTTTATATCCATTTTCATAGCTGATGGCTCTGGGAGGAATTTTATGGGACTCTAGTACAGTAATTAAACTTGTATTTGTGACTCTGTAGCCCAAATGGGCAAAGTGGGTTTTTTTTTAAACAAATTCCGAAATTTTTTGTCTTCCTTAGATCTGCCCCCTCTTTTTTTAATCTGGAGGAAATAAGAAACAATTCATAGGCGAGATCTAAAAGTTTCATTAAATTTGCTTATGGCCTGTCTCGGGCATTTGAAGTGGGCCATCTGTCTAAACATCTCTCCCTCGCTCTCTTTTCTGATCATTTCCTCGATGTATTCATGAGCCATGGGAGGGCGCCTTTGTAGTCTCGGGTCCCGGGTAGCTGGTTCTGGGTAACCCCACTCAATACGTCAAAGCGCTTGCATACTATATCTTTTCACCATGCTGGAAATTCTCTGAACTTGGTGCAGATGAATGGTCCACTTTTCTTAAGGCCCCTTTCTTCCTGCGAAGATTTGTATGCAGAGGCTGACCCCCTCCGCAGCCATGGAATGCGGCATATTATTCTTGATCATTTTCCAGAGCACCCGCTGTGAAAGTTATGATGGAGGATTGCTTAATGATTCTTTGACCACTAACATTGTCTTAACTCACGATTTCCTCCTAAGGAGGGGGAGGGCACAGTGGAAGACCAGCTTTTTTTTTTTGGGGGGTGGTGTCTAATAATATGGTTTTTGAGAGACCCATCATCCTTGATCACTAAAGATGCAATTAATTAGCTTCCGTTTGTGCAGGCTCGGCCTTCAGACGCACCGCGTCATGGTCCTGCCTTTGGGTGTAGCTTGTTCTTTGAGTAAAATATCAAAGTTCAGTGTGTTGGTGTTACTCTTTGTAGCAGGCCGGCGGGCAGTTTTGAACCATAAAAAAAGTAGAAAAATGTAGTTTTGTTGTACAGGCGCATTCTGGTTGGCTGATGATAATCCAAGCGGACAGGTCCGGGGAGGGCTATTATTTGCCTCCCTTTTGTGAGTACCTGTTTGTGTGAATTCCTTTTACCAGCTCCTTGGGCGTGGGGCGAGGGGAGGTGGTGGCCGTGTGCGGGTGTGGGCAGCCGTGGCGCGGTTTGATCAGCCTTCCCGTGACTAGGCTGCGCCCACGAAGCTGTTGGTTGCGGACAGCTGTGTCCGTGGGGGGTTCCTCTCTGCGGTCTCCTCCCGGCGTGAAAGTTCCAGCCATTTTCTCTCTTCTCTTCAGAAAACGGTTCATTAGCAACTTCCCCAAGACTACCCAGCTTGGAAGTGAAGCCTTTTCCCTGCACGCCGCCCCCCCTCCCCCACAAAATTGAAAATGCCACTTTCAGGAATTGTCATCACGCGTGTGTACACTCGGACTTGATGTCCACGCTCCCAAGTAATTATTGCTAACGTGCTCTCGTGCTCTCTGGTTCTATAGCAGTTGAGCCTATCCGTGCGCTCTGGGGGCAGGGAGTGGGGTATATTTATTCCCTTCCTTTATCATAAGGGGGTTTATTGTGACTTCAAGAGCAGACTGATGCTAGCCCGCGGTCATCCGCGCCCGTCGACTTCACGCAGTAGCAACCAAGCTCCCCGAGCCTCAGTAAAACTGGAGGGAATCTTGCTCGGCCTTGCCTGCACGTGGCCTCAGAGGCCGATTTTTCGATTCGGACCAGCTTTTCTCAGCCTCTCAAGTCCTTGATTTCTCCACTCTCTTCCCCCTTCAGCCTCCCTTTAGGGGAAGGGAACTGAGTGGTGAGGGCAGCGCTAGAGAGATGTGAATCAGGGGCACGGAGGGCATTGCCCGCTCTCCTGCCCCAGGACTGACTTGGGCCAGCAAGAGCCCCCATATGGGAGGGGCGGGGGTGACGCAAAAGCAAGGCAAAAGAGAGCGAGTGCTTTTCTCACCCATAAAGCTGAAGGAAGTGGGGTGGAGACACAGCAAGGCCATTTCCCTGAGTACCTGGAAGGTTTACTCTAGAGCCGAGAGCAGACCAGGACAGTAGTGGGGTGTGAGTCTTCCGGGTAGCTGCCCGGGTTCAATCCCGCACACCAGGTGTGTTCCCTCAAGCACGGTCGGGGGCTTGCTCCTGAGCACCACTGGGTGTGCTCCCAACTTTTACAGTGCCAGCTCACAGAAGCATGTTTCCTCTCCGCCAGTGTTTCTGACCCTTGGCATGACTGGCATTGAGGCAGAATCATCCTTTTCGGAGCAGGTCCTGGGCATTGCATGTGACTTATCAGCCAGCCTGGCGTCTCTCTCGCTAAAAGTCAAGTGGTTAGTGGCTACACTCCTCAGTTAGAACTAAGACAGCTCCAGACTTTGCTGGCCTCCTTGGGGGACAGAGAGCCACGGCCCTGAATCCTAAATTCTCAAAGTCAGGTTTGTGGCCCTGTCAGTTCTCTGGAAATGACACACTGTTTTCCCAGCCCAGCCGTGCGGTTTTTTTTTTTTTTTTTTTTTTTTTTTTTTTTGCTTTTTGGGTCACACCCAGCAATGCTCAGGGGTTTCTCCTGGCTCTGCACTCAGGAACCACTCCTGGCGGTGCTCGGGAAGACCATATGGGATGCCGGGGATCGAACCCAAGCCGGCATAGCAAGGCAAACGCTCTACCGCTGGGCTATTGCTCCGGCCCCGTCAGCCGTATGCGCTTTTTAAGGAACTTGAATGTCAGGTAGCTAAGTCGTGTTTGACCAGGTGTGAGGTGGAAAACCAGGGTGCGAGAGAAGAGCATATACTGTTGGGGACAACAGGGCTGACGGGGGCTCGGCTGGGTGAAGAGGCTCACAGGGAGAGCGCTGGCCCCCGTGGGGACATCCGGCTGGATCCCAGCACCAAGAAGGAAACGCAAGTGATGTAGAGCGAGGGAGCGAGTGAGCATCTTCCTGATTAGAGCGAGTGAGCGCCTCCCCTGATTAGACTGAGTGAGTGTGTGATTCCCTGATTAGAGCGAGCAAGTGAATGAGCATCTCCCTGTCTAGAGTGAGTGAATATCTCCCTGACTAGAGCGAGCAAATATCTCCCCTGACTAGAGCGAGCGAATATCTCCCTGACTAGAGCGAGCGAATATCTCCCCTGACTAGAGCGAGCTAATATCTCCCCTGACTAGAGCGAGCATGTGATTGAACATCTCCCTAATTAGAGCAAGTGAGTGAGCATCTCCCTGATTAGAGCGAAGTGAGTGAACATCTCCCTGATTAGAGCGAGTGGAGTGAGCATCTCCCTGATTAGAGTGAGTGAGTGAGCATATGTCTCTCTGATTAGAGTGAGCCAGTGAATGAGCATCTCCCTGATAGAGCGGCGCCTCCCTGTCTAAAGCGAAGTGAGTGAGCATCTCCCTGATTAGCGAGCAAGTGAGTGAGGGTCTCCCCTGATTAGAGCGAGCGAGTAAGCACCCCCCCCTGAGGGGGTCAGCTGTGCTCCTTTTACTTATCGATCGGTTGATCCATTTGCATCTTTAACTACCTACTTCTCTAGTGTTTAAACTGTTGCTTCTTAACCACAATGCACAAAAAGGAGAGAAAAGTGTGTGTGTGTGTGTGTGTGTGTGTGTGTGTGTGAGAGAGAGAGAGAGAGAGAGAGAGAGAGAGAAACAGAGAGTCTGCCATGGACAGGTTGTGGGGCCAGGGATGGGAGATGGAAGGAGGGAAACTGGCCATGAGTGTTGGGAAATGTGCACTGGTGGAGGGACGGGTGTTGGGACACTGTATGGCTGAAACCCAATCGTGACCAGCTTTGTAAAGGCCCTCTCATGGTGATTCAATAAAGACAGACAGACAGACAGACAGACAGACAGACAGACAGACAGACTCCTGCTTCTTCACCAGGTAGATCTGGTGAGCTGCATTGGGCCCAGACACACACATACATCCCCTGTCAGGCATGGTGGCGGATGCTGTTCACTCATCATTGAGGTTTTTATTATCTGGAGTTTTTGTCAGCTCGCCCCAGAGGGAAAGGTGACCCCGCTGACTCCTCCTCTTCCTCCTCCCGCAGAGTGCCCATTCTGAAGCCGCAGATGACCGAGTGGGAGCTCTCGATCAAACTGCACGGTGATGTCCACACTGTCACAGCCTCTGGCAGCGGCCCGGCCTTCTCCGTGAGTTGGGTCTTCACTTGCCCGGGGTTCTGAGGATCAGCTTTCAGTGTGGAGGCCACACGCTGAGCCTGTTTGCCCACTCCCATCTCGGTCCATCTCGAGACGGGCAAGTGGACATGGAAACGGGCACTGGTCTCTGAGGGGTTCTGGGCGCCACTTCCTTCTGATCCTTTTCCTTTTCTTACTGACACGCCGGACTATGCCTTTGTTACGTGGGAAGAGTGGCCTCAGTTATAAGCCAGTCACAGTCTTTGTTACGTGGAAGAGTGGCCTTAGTAATGAGCCAGTCACAGTCTTGCAGAGGATCTGGCCAGCTTTGAGCTTCCTGTGGACAGTGTGGCAGGTTTGCACACATACCAGATGTGCCCCACGCCACAGCTCTCTTATGGGTGACTCCTGACTTTACGCTGGTGTGCCTCTGTGGGTCACAGCCCCAGGCATTGCCCCTGTTCTTTTCTTCGCCGTCCCAGGCCGCCTCCAGTGGTCTTCACTGGCTGCCCTGCTGATCTTCTACGCAGTGACCCACGTTTGTACATGTAGCGGCTCCGTTCACTGTTTCTGCTCTCTGACTGGCTACACCCCTGGAAAGACAACCAATCAGATCATGTATTCCTTGGCCACGGCTGTTTCAGAACACACCCAGTGGAATTAACTCCAATACTTAACCTCTCATGCTTCCCTCCCAGTCCAGAGCTGTGTAGAACCATTCTTTTTTAAAACGAGGAATCTAGAGATATGTAGCAGTTTCTTGAGATGGGGCAGTTCAGTCCTCAACGTTCCCAACATGAGACGTTGAGATATGCTAGAAGCATAAAAATTACCATATTGCGATATTCCGTTTGTTCGGGAGAACGCCCACTCGCTGGACAGTATCTGACCGAAGCCTTCAGCTTATTCTGATGGTACTGAACAAGATCAGTCCCATTTCTTGACCCTACTAAACCATGAATTCAGAACAGTCTCCTGATTGTTAGATTGTGTGTGTGTGTGTGTGTGTGTGTGTGTGTGATTTATTCTATATTCCAATGCTGAAGCATTCATCACTGAAGATACCTCACACCACGCCCTTAAATGAGAGCTGGAGAGAGAGGATGGCACGTGGGGCACTGTCCTTGCATGTAGCCAACCTGTGTTTGATCCCCAGCACCCATATGGTTTCGATCTCTGCCAGGAGTAATTCCTGAGTGCAGAGCCAGGAGTAAGCCCTGAGCACTGTTGGTGTGACCCAAAACAGAAAAGAAGGGGAAAAATATTAAATGTGTACTTCCTCCCTAGAAAATCAACTGTAATTGATGCAAATTACAAAAAAAAAGACACTTATTTTTAGATAGCCTGTATAGAAAAAGTCCCAATACATCAGCCGAGACACTATTACAGGTAATAAGTAAGTTTAGGGCTGCCAGAGTAACTTAATGGTAGACCTCCTCTTGCCTTGCATGTGTGAGCTCTTGGATTCTATATCTGGCACTACAAAAAATAAAAATAGGGGCCAGAGCGATAGCCCAGCGGGTAGGGCGCTTGCTTTGCACGTGGCCGGCCTGTGCCGGCCCAGGTTCGATCCCTGGAATCCCATATGGTCCCCCGAGCACCGCCAGTAGTAATTCCTGAGTGCAGAGCCAGGAGTAACCCCTGAGCATTGCCAGGTGTGACCCCAAAAAAGCAAAAAAGAAAAAAAAAGAAAAATAAAAAATAAGGTAAATTAGTATTTTAGCAAGGGATGTATACAGAAAAGGATAAAAAATCTGTGCATGCAACTTACACATTGGTAGAAACATTCTGGGTTTGATCTCAAGATTATAGGGAGGAGGGCACTCGGCTCGCGCGGGCCTAGCTAACCATGGAACCCCGAGGAGGGCAGATGGGTTTTGGGAGTGGGGCCCGTCGCCTCTGGGGGGTCCCGGAAGCAGCCGGATGAGACTCGCCCCATCACACTAGCCACCATTTTCGCTGTCCGGATGCTGGGAAACTGCCTCACGACCAGATCAACAGAGCAAAACCAGTTTGAGCCCCAGGTCGCGCGGTCCACTAAAATAGTGAAACAGTAATGTCTTTTAATGCACTGCATTCCACGAAGAGCAGGAAAGTTTGTTGAGAAGGAGATATAAAGAGGAAAGAAATGACATACAGAACCCGCCAAGTGGTTGAGGTGCGGGAGGGGGAGGGAGGTGGGGACATTGGTGATGGGAGATGGGTTTGGGTGGAGGGTGCGTGTTGGAACACTGTAGAACCCGGAGCTCTACATGAGCATCTTTCAATTAAAAAAAAAAAAGGTGGAATCTACCACAAACATGTGGGAATCAGGAGGTTAGGTAAGATAGAGAGAACAGTGTGCTAATATTTGTCAAAAAGTGATAATACCAGCCTAGCACTGAGCATTGAATATAGGGAAAAAGATATACATGATAATCTCTAAATGTATATATTGCAATCCACAATGTGTAAGAGAAGAGAGAGAGAGAAGAAGTAAAGAACTTGCCATAGAGGCAGGCTAGGGAGGGGGAGGGGAAGTGGGGACATTGGTGGTGGGAAATGGGCACTGGTGGAGGGACGGGTGCTGGAACACTGTATGACGGAAACCTAAACATGAACATCTTTGTAATTGTATATCACATGGTGGTGTGATAAAAATATTTAAAAAAAAAAGATTATAGGGAGGAAAAA
>JAJIBD010028708.1:0-55700 GCA_021461705.1 Cryptotis parvus
TAATGTCTTTTAATGCACTGCAGTCAACGAAGAGCAGGAAAGTTTGTTGGGAAGGAGATATAAAGAGGAAAGAAATGACATACAGAACCTGCCAAGTGGTTGAGGTGCAGGAGGGGAGAGGGAGGTGGGGACATTGGTGATGGGAGATGGGTTTGGGCGGAGGGTGCGTGTTGGAACACTGTGGAACCAAGGCTCTACATGAGCATCTTTCAATTAAAAAAAAGTGGAATCTTCCACAAACATGTGGGAATCAGAGGTTAGGTAAGACAGAGAAGGGAACAGTGTGCTAATATTTGTCAAAAAATGATAATACCAGTCTAGAACTGAGCATTGAATATAGGGAAAAAGATATACATGATGATCTCTGAATGTATGTATTGCAATCCACAATGTGTAAGAGAAGAGAAAAAGAGAGAAAGAGAGAAGAGATAAAGAATTTGCCATAGAGGCGGGCTGGGGGGAAGGGGGGAGGGAAGTGGGGACATTGGTGTTGGGAAGTGGGCACTGGTGGAGGGATGGGTGCTGGAACACTATGTGACGGAAACCCAAACATGAACATCTTTGTAATTGTATGTCGCATGGCGTGTGTAATAAAATATTAAAAAAAAAAAATAAAACCATGCCGTATAAGAAAAAAAAAAAAAAAAAAAAACACCTCAAAATTTTGTGGCTTAAAATTACAACCTTTGCATTTCCTCACAAATTTTTTGGACTGACGATTTTTGCTGGGTTTAGTTCTGGATGCAGATGCTGGCAAGAGATAGAAGACTAGGTGACTGGGATGCTTTCTCCAGAGGACACTGAAAGGTCATAGTTGTGTGGTGACACAGATGGGTCTAGGGTGGTAAAAGATGGCTTTGTTTGCTTTCTGGTGGTCAGAGCTAATTGTATTTCAGACTTTACTCTCCACTTGGTTTCTCATCTTTAAGAAGGTGCAATTCAGTTTTTGCCTTATGGTGGTGACTAAATTCTAATTTAAGAGAATAAGAGTGATGCTACAAATCATTAAGACTTAAACTAGGATGCTCATAAAGTCACTTCTGTTATGTTCAGCTGTCATGGCTAGTTGATACATAAGCGGCGTGTGTGTGCATATACATATATTTTAAATTAATTATATTTTCAGTGTCAGAGATCGACCCAGGGCCTACATGAAAGGTAAGCGTCTACTCTGACCTACATTCTTAGCTCCTAGGTCCATATTTTTTGACTAGGAAGAGATTCAGACATAAAGGCAAATATACATATTTTTCTTGTCATTTTGGAGCCCACAATCTAAATCTGCAGATTAAGTTTGGTGTTTAAAAGAGCATTAAAAAGAAGTGTTGAGCTTGAGTCAAGTGAAGGTGAGAGAAACTGCGGGGACTTGAGGGCCTTTTCCCAGCATGTCTGAAAGGCCAGACCTCTGTGACGCTTAATGGGATGTCAGCCCAGAGGAGGACAGGAAAATGTGTGAAGAGCTGGAGAAATCAGGATGGGAATTTACGTTGATCAAATCAAAGGGGAGCTTTAAATATTGACTGAGGATTTCAGATCTGGGTAAGTGGGAGTCATTGATGGATACTGAGAAAACTTGTGAATAAAAAATTATTTATTTTTGGTAATTGCATTTCCTTTTTCCTTGCTTCCTTGCTTCCTTGCTTCCTTGCTTCCTTCCTTCCTTCCTTCCTTCCTTCCTTCCTTCCTTCCTTCCTTCCTTCCTTCCTTCCTTCCTTCCTTCCTTCCTTCCTTCCTTCCTTCCTTCCTTCCTTCCTTCCTTCCTTCCTTCCTTCCTTTCTTCCTTCCTTCCTTCATTGGTTTTTTGGGCCACACCCAGCCATGCTCAGAGTTTATTTCTGGCTCTACACTCAGGAATCACTCCTGGGGGCTCAGGAACCATGTGGGATGTAGGGGGTTCAACCCTGGGTTGACCGTGTGCTAGGCAAGTGCCTATCTGCTGTACTATCACTCTGGCCCCCTTTTTTCCTCTTTCTCCTACCGAGCCCCCTTCCCAATCCTCCAACAAAGCTTCAAGGAGATAACTTCTCCATTTTCTCTACAGAGGGCTGATAGGGATTTCTGGGTTATCAAGTTGAAAGCTGCTGCGTGTGTGGCACACCTCCCATTGGACTAAAGACAGGTTCAGTGACTTTGTTACATTTATTTCTTTAATTTTTGAAGCCACAAGGGTATTGCTTAAGACTTAGATACCCAAACTCAGGGATCACTCCCAGTGGGCTCAGGGGACCATATGCGATGCTGGGGATTGAACCTGGGTTGGCTGCATGAAACACTCCAGTCCCATTCGTCTATTCTTTAATTTAGTTCACACTATTTGGGGGTCAACTCTTGGCAGTCATAGTTCAACATGCTAAATTAATTAAACCCCAAAACAATGTTTACCTTGAACATAAGAAATCCAGGTTAGGAGTATTCAGTGTTGCAAAGGTTCTAGATTCAGGTATAGACTTTGCCTTTTCTGCTCACTTCCCACTCCAAGGCTAGTCAGTCTTTTTCACTTTGTTGTCACACCCAGAGGAGAAAACAGTTCTGCTGAGTGGGGCTTTCCACTTGGGCAACTTCGTGAGAAAGGTGCTACTTGAGCAAGTTCCAGAGCAAAGTCTGGAGGAGGCAGCTGAGTCCCCTTTTTCTGGGGCAGGTGAAGCATGCCTGGCTGCTGGTGGAATCCGGAGTTCTCGGCAAGGCTTCCTACCTGCAAGGCCATCAGAGGGGAGGCAGGAGCAGCCGCTGCAGTGTCTGAGAGCACCAGTGAGGGAGAAGCTATAATCCTCACTATGCTCAACTGTAATGGTCCTGGTGCTTGCTTATATCTGTCTTGCTTAATTTAGGTCTTTTGTGGCTTTCTCAGAGTACTATTCTTCACCACTGAGTACTCGACTCAAAGTAAGAGCTCAAGAAGTGTTGAATGAAAGAATGCAACAAAGCAGAGTACTGTTAATATTGCTTTAAATCTACTTCTTCATTTAAGAAATTTGGAATTAATGATAGTCTGGTAAAGGTTAAATAAGTGCTGTATTATATCTGCCTAATGGCATGCAGTAACCGGGTCAGTAAGACTCGGTCAGTCATTTTGTTTCTTTCTTAAATTTAGGCATGTCACTTTAAGCAATTGAAGAAGAGGTCAGACTACAATCTAAGATCCTGACCCAGTTTGAATTAAAGAATAGATAATAGTCTAGTGCTTGGCATTGTTCCTGAGAAAGATTCTGTGTGCTTTTCATAATACATAGTTCTTGTTGCATATTAAGTATCGGGTAAGTGTGAATCATTCATGGGTTGTTTCATGGATAATACTTTGGGATTATTACTTTGGGATTATTATCACCTCAGGGATAATACTTTGGCTACGTGTAAAAAATCTAGTAGGGAATGTCTTTTAGCAGTGAAAACCAAAGAGGCTTTCTTGTTTTTTTTCTCTCCAAATACAGATCATTTATTATTGATGGAGCAAGGCTTCTAAAATCATGTCTCTGCTTTAGGTTTGAGGAATCTTTTTGAGAATATCAAGAAGGTTTTGATACTCTGTGTTGAAAGGGATGCTGTATTGGGTAGTCCAAAATGGCGTTTAGGGGCCCCCTGCTGTCAGTCAGATCGCCTGGGGCTTGTGCCAGAAAACATTAGGATTAGGACTGCATTGCCCCCTGGTGTTGAAACATATTTTTGACAATCAGAGCAGGAGAAGCTCTCAAAACAATCCAGCATATAAAGAGCAAAGATTGATGAATTCCAGGAAATGTCCTAAGTATCCTAGAATCAGGAAATTTGTTTTCTGGTCTTCTGCCTGATCTACAGATACTATCTGCCTCCTGGGCTTCTCATCATCACTCACTCTTGCTTCCCCTCTCCCCGCATTTACCCAGTCCCTTGTATGTTCCATAGTGAATTCTGGAGTTATTGACGTGAAAAGACAGACCATAAGTCTTGCCCTCATGGATTTTGTATTTCAGATGCCGGCCTTAACATCTGGTCCTTGAACACACATATACACATTTCACATACCACTGTAAAATAACTTACATTTCATGGCCAGTGAATTCCTTGTTAAGGCATTGTATAACTTAAGATAGTCACTTCTGTGGGCTACTTGACTTTTAATCAAGCGGAAACTGAAAAAGGAAAAACCTCACTAACTGAAAGGAATGTATTACTGATGGTGGAATCTCAGGTTGGAGGTCTTACGGGAAATTCCTGGCATTCCCCAAACCTGTGTCAATGACTTGTCACGCTGTGGTGTCTGTCCCTAAGGCTGACAAAGAGAGCAGTGTTGGGCTTCGAGAAACACTTAGAGTTTCTCCTTTTTGTATAGGGAAGAAAAAAAAAACCAGTTTTGATACTAAACTGGTTTCTGTCCTCAAGTCTTAAACTTCTGAAAGAGAAGTTATGCACGTATTTCACTATAAGAAAGGCACCGGTAGGTCCAGAGGAAGGTGGGAAGAAGCTGTTTGCAGCAGGGACTGTTTCAGAAGGAGACATATTCTGTTTGTGAATCTGTTACTGATGTAGGCAGGCAGACAGGGGAGGCTCCCATGGCAATAAACTTTCCAGGAAGAAAACTACTAGCCCTAAGGCTGTCCAGACCCCCTTTTGGAGATAGGAACTAAGGGCTGATAAGGCTTTACTGGAGCCAGAGACCCAGGGAAGGCTGGACTCCCCCTCTGTGAGAAGCTCCAGCAGAAAGGACAGGAAGGGAATTTCAAAGAAGACCATCACTATCCCAACATTACCCCCTTAGCAACAGACTCTCACCTGGGGCAGGTTGAGAAAAACTTTTTTAAAAGCCCCCTTGAACAAAGGAGGCCTGAGCACTTGATGTGTCTACCCTCTCTCCCACTCTTTCTCCCCCTTCCTCTTCCTAAAAACCTCCAAAATAAAATCTATTTTTACGTCACAGCTAGTCTTCTGAAATTCTTCTTCAGAGGCAAAGACAAGACCCAGCACAGACTGGGAAGGCTGAGCCTACCTGGCCTTACTGGGGGACAAGAGGGGGTCCTTGGCGGCAGAAGTGGATTGGGAGAATGTGCCCATTTCTCTCCTTCCCGCCTCACTTAAGCCACCATGGGGCTCACCTTCCTCATTATTCGGTGAGGACATGCCTTGCTGCGTGGCTGTTTGGACTGCAGCTGGGGCAAGGAGCAGAACCTGGGCCTAGCAGGCTTGAAGAAAGGGTTCTCAAGCTTTTTGCTTTTTCTTTTTTTGGGTCACACCTGGCAATGCTCAGGGATTCCCCCGCCTCTACACTCAGGAATTGCTCCTGGTGGTGCTTGAGGTGGTGGTGGTGGTGGTGGTGGGGGTCTATGGAGGGTTTTATTGCTAACATAATATGCCAGTGTCCGCTCATGCTCACAGCCTCCTCATCAGGGAGCTAATGCGGCAGACTCAAAGACCCCTCCCCGCCCCCCAGACTGTTCCTCCCGCCACTTGCCCCTTGGCTCAGCAGACCATTAAAGCTAGAATTTTTTACATAATCGAATTTGGTGGCTCAAGTCAACGTAATTAGTGACTGTCTCTAAAATTAGCTTAGAATTCTCCTTTTGCTCCTTTCTTGGTATTTACTATTCTGCTATATTTCATGGTGACAAAAAAGAGTTAGCTTTTGTGTTTGATGCTAACACTTGAGGGCCGGAGCGATAGCATAGTGGGTAGGGCATTTGCCTTGCGCGCGGTTGACCAGGGTTTGAAATCCAGCATGTTTGCTGAGCACTGCCAGGAGTAATTCATGAGTGCAGAGTCAGGAGGAACCCTGAGCATTGCTTGGTGTGACACCCCCCAAAAAAAAAAAAAAAAAAGAAAGAAAAGGAAAATGCTAACACACGAGTTATTCCTCCAGTGTTTTGGAACTGTGTTGATGCAGTCATATTGCCGTGAGCCTCTACAGCCATTGGAAACTGGGGAAAGTGTGATACCTGCAAGAAGTTATGCTGAGAGTGACTCACTTTTGGATATGGGAAGAACACATTCAGGCTAGTGAGAGTTACTTGAGGCTTTGGTGCTGAAGTAATAACCCTGTCTGCCTCTAGAATTTTTTCAAAGACTTTGTTAGTGACAGATGGCAGTAAAACATATGGTAGTGGAATGTCACCCTGTATGTGAGATTTAGGATAATGTTTAATTTCTTATATTGATAACTACACTTAGATATGCTGCTTTTCAGCTTCCCTACCTCTAGAGGGCGATATGGCCACAGCTCTTTTGGGTGGAAGCCGCAGGGGTGGGGCTAAGTCACACAGCATCCTTCTTTTCCTGTTCTCACACAAGTGAGCTTGTGTTTGTCTCAAAATAAACAGAAGACTTCATATAGTCTTTGAGCTTTCGCCACATGTTCAGGCCAAACTTCTCCCACGGAGACCTGGATTAGGGTCACAGCTTATAATATCATCGTGTCTCTCATGTAAGCAAACTACCTGAAAACGTCGTAGCCGGAACTTCTGGGATACTCTGGTATCCCTGGGCCCTTGGCTCTGTCTGCGGCTCAGGAATCGGGTACCCTAGCAAAGGCCTTTCATAATCTGTCTGTTACTGAGCCGGCTGCTGACGTCCTCTCTAGCCACGCTCCTGGCCTGCAAACCTCAGAGCATCTGGATCTTCCCATGGACTCTTTCTTTTACATGTTATTTTTCTCCTGAGAAATTTAAAAAAATGTAATTTTTTCCCCTACAAGACACAGCACAAATACACAGTCTTTCATTGATTTATCTTACTGTTCCCATCTGGCTTGGGATCCTCTTGGGACAGTGCTGTCAGAGTATACAGAGTGTAATCTGTGTAACTGCTGCTCCTGCAAGAGACTGGACATGTTTGTGTCATGTCTGACACGTTTTAGATGTTCAATAAATGCCTGTTGGATGGTCCATGTGTGTGGGAATATGTGTTCGTGCATCACAGTGAGGCATTCTTTAAAACAAAACAGGGGCTATTCCTAGCAGTTCTGGGGGTGCTGGATGGCTCCTGGCAGTGCTCTGACCTGGCAGAACGGTCCTCCAGAAGCCTCTAGGGCTAGCTCAGTGTGCTTGGGATGCAGTCCCGGGATTTATCTCAGAGCCGCACACACGGGCTTTATGTGCATCAGCCTTTGAAATACCCCTTGGGTCCTTGGGGATGCTTGACAGGGTAAGGACACACATTGTGGGTCGCCAGCTCTCCGTCAGTAAAATGCGCTCTCCCTCTCCATGTTTTAGAGACAGCTAGAGGAGTGGAAACTGCCACCTGCACCTAACCACAGGGAAGCCTAACTGCTCGGCAGCTGAGCCAGGCGACTAGAGGGTGGCCCGACTGTGAATCATCTCTGACCAACCAGGTTCCACGAGGCCCCGAGCAGATGGCAATCATTTAGAACAATTCCAGCCTCTTTAGTGGAATCCGGCTTTTTTAATTGCTGCTTACTGGCTGCTTTCCTCCTTTCGAAGGGTGGAGAAGCCAGCTAGCATCAGGGAGGTAAGACAGAAGATTCCCACCAGCTAGCTCTGGGAGGGAAGACGGCAGGTTTCCAACTAGCATCCAGGTTCCCACCAGCTAGCATCCCGGAGGGGGAGATGGCAGGGTTCCCCCAGCTAGCACCCGGCAGGGAAGACGGCAGGTTCCCACCCTCTAGCACCCGGTAGGGAAGAAGGCAAGTTTCTGCCAGAAACTCCCGCTGCTTTTCTCCTTGCTCTTTTCTTTCTGTCTGTGAGTCCTGATGCGGGAGCCCATGGCCTTTGCTGTTGTCTCCAGTTTCCTCCTCTCTGCAAATGTATGCTTATGTGAAACATACAAAATTCTTCTTTTGGTGAGAAAGAGAGAGAACTGATTAAATCTGGAATCCAAAAGTCAGAAAATACACAGCTGAGCCCAAGGTGTCTGACCATTGCCTCTGACGCTTCCTGTACGCTGTGAGCTCCAGAGGCTGATTTCTTGGTTCTCCACATGTCTTCTCACCCCTTCTCTTGTCCTGTCTCCTGGACAACTGTGGAGCCTCTGGCCTGCCTACATATCTTTTGGGGGGGCACAGGATGAGGAAGAGCTACCCCCCCAGCTGTGCTCAGAATGACCTACTCCTGGCTCCCCACTCACAGGGGATCTAGGGGGTGCTGGGGATGAAACCTTTGTTGGCTGTATGCAAGGCGGAGTGCCCTTCCCGCTGTACCATGGCTTAGGCGCCATGCTGCACATCTTCTGAGCTGGATCCCTAGCTCTGGATTTCAGTAGTTTCCCCAGTGAGGGTGGTCTGGGAGTCTGTCCTTAGCTCAGTTCCATCCACTCTGCCTTGCCCAGGGCTGTCACCCGTCTCAGGTCATCCAAGCTCCAGGCAGGAGCCCTGCGGTGCCCGGGTGCCACTTTCCTAAACGGGAACTGTCAGGGTCTTGTTTCCTCAGCTTTGTTCCCTTACCAGGCACCCTGGGCTGTCGGGCTTGCCCTCGGACCTCACTCCAAGCTCTTTCCAAGCCTCAGAGCCATCTTCTGGGCCTTTTCTGGCTGGGAACCACACTTGGGACTTTTCAGATCACCTCAGTATACATAGTGACCAAACAGCTGGAAATCATGACCAGATCAACTCAGTTTACGTAGGGACCCCACAGCTGGGAATCATGATCTCAAGGACCAAACCAAATCGCAGAACCCTTTTATTGCCTTTTAAAAGAGATTAAAACATGTAATAACATCTTTGCAATTGTATATCTCACAATGGTATAATAAAAATTAAAAAAAGACTAGAAAAACATTGAATTACAGAGCCGTTATTTCACGGTTACTGATGGTTGAATACACCTCCCCTCCACCACTGTCACCTTCTCTATATCAGAGTTCCCGTGCTCCCTCCCACCCCCTCAGAACCACCCCCCCACTCCCCACCCCCACCCTGCCACCACGACAGGCATTTTATTTATTTTTTTTTATTAATTAATTTATTTTTTTAAGTATTTTATTATACCACCGTGAGATATACAAATAAAAAGATATACAATTAAAAAGTTCATGTTTGGGTTTTGGTCATACAGTGTTTCAGCACCCGTCCCTCCACCAGTGCCCATCTCCCACCACCAACATCCCGGTTCCCTCCCCTTCCCCAGCCCAGCTCCATGGCAGGTTCTTTATTTCTTTCCCTTTCTCTCTCTTTCTCTTTTCCTTCCCTTCCAGACTATGGATTACAGAACATACATTAAAAGGTTGTCATGTGTATCCTTTTGCCTCTATTTAATGCTCAGTTCTAGGTTGGCATTAGTACCCTCGACTATTATTAGCACCCTGTTCCATTTTCTGTCTTACCTAAACTCTGACTCCCACACGTTTGTGATAATCTCCACCTTTGACAAGACCTGCTGATATATGTTTCACTTGACCTTGGATATTGGTATCATGATATGTACATATATATTTAAGGCATTTTATTTTTTGTCTTTTGGGTCACATCCGGCGATGCTCAGAGGTTACTCCTGGCTCTGTACTCAGGAATCATTCCTGGCAGTGTTCAAGGGACCATATGGGATGCCGAGGATTGGCACAAGCAAGGCAAATGGCCTACATGCTGTACTATCACTCTGGCCCGTGACAGTTATTTTAAAATAAACCTATTTCCTGACTTTCAAGAGGCTTCATATACTTCTCCTGTTTCCAGGTTTATCCAACTGTACCTCTGTCCTCTGCCTTGCCAATTCAGTTGTTTCTGTATTTACACTGGAATCCCTACTCCTTAACAATCATTCCAAATAAGATAAAATAAAAATAAAAAGAAACTACTGCTCCTTGAAACACCAAAAATATATGAGTCATTTCCGTGATCTAGTCTAGATTCTCCTCTTGGGTTTGCTTCTCTACTTATTGCTATGAATCTTTTGGGTTGAATTTCAATTCCCACTTCTAGACAATCCGAATCTACACTGACATCTTTCTTGATGGTTCAGAACACTCATCTGTACCAGGCATGTTAGAGTGTAATTGTATTTGAGATGCTGATGTTGAATTATTTTATACTCATTTATTCAGCTGCACAGTACTCATTCATCGTGTTTATTAGCATGTCTCGGCAGTTGGGTTTATTCATTAATCGAGGAGTCATCTCTGATTTCGTTCCCTTGCTCCCACACCCACTGTATTGATCTGAGCTGTGTATCCACATTTGCTCGCACCTTGCCACTTCTCCAAACCTCCACTCCTGCCTGACTCAGTTTCCTCTCTAGACTTCTGAAATAGTCTGCTAACTGGTCTCCTACTTTCAACTCTTGTCTAAATGTAATCAATTCACCACAAGCTTAGTGGTTTTTTTTGGGGGCAGGTGGGTGGGAGGCACCAGTGTTCAGGGCTTACT
Organism: Cryptotis parvus; assembly: GCA_021461705.1. Taxonomy (NCBI): domain Eukaryota; kingdom Metazoa; phylum Chordata; class Mammalia; order Eulipotyphla; family Soricidae; genus Cryptotis; species Cryptotis parvus. The sequence goes on from JAJIBD010028708.1 coordinate 10,280, forward strand.
CCCGGCTCTGGTTCTGTGTCAGGGATCACTCCTGGTGGGACTCGAGGGAAAAATGTGGTGCCAGGGATCAGATCCTGAGTTATTCCTGTGCAAAGCAAGCTGTACTACCCACTGTACTCTCTCTAGCCTACACGTTTCTCCCTTCCTTTCCTTCTCTTCTGCCTCCCTCTTCCCACTCTCTCTCTTTCTCCCTCCCTCCCTCCTTCCGTCCCTCTCTCCCTCCCTCCCTCATCCCTCTTCCTCCATCCTTCCTTCCTTCTTCCTCCCTTTCCTTCCTCTCTTTTCTCTTTCCTTCTCATTGTGCAGTCAGTCATTTCTTAATGCCAATCCTGGACAGACTACAACAGATCCAGAAGTTTTAAAAAGTCACAGGGGTCCCAGAGCGATAGTCCAGTGGGTAGGGCATTTGCCTTGCATGTGGCTGGACCCAGGTTCAATCCCGGCATATGGTCCCCTGAGCACTGCCAGGAGTAATTCCTGAGTGTGGAGCCAGGAGTAACCCTTGAGCAATTCCAGTAGTGACCCAAAAAGCCAAAAAAAAAAAGTCACAGGGGCCAGAGCAATAACACAGTGGATAGAACCTTTGCCTTGCATGCAGCCAATTCAGGTTCTATCCCTGACATCTCATATGGTTACCCAAGTACAGCCAGGAGTAATTTCTGAGTGTAAAATCAAAAGTAAGCCCCGAGCTCTGATGGTTGTCGCTCCCGCAAAGCCAGCCCCTCAAGAATTTCTGCTTCAGATTCTGTAGGTCTGAGCAGAGCCCTAGGAAATACTTTTGTTAAAAGTTCCCTGCACAAAAACCAAGAACCAAACAGAATAAAACAACAACAACAAAAGCAAAGCCAAACAGTTCCCTGGATATTTCTGAAGCATATTGGCTTGGGGACCACTGTGCACTCTGCCCAATACGAACTGGACACGTTGGAATGACCCACATGTATACCTGAACTAAAATAAATTCATTGCCTCCCACTCCTTGTGTGATCAGCACCAGCTGACCCAGGGATAAATCACTGTGAGTGTTTGAGATTCCTGTGGCCAGTGGGAGAATGGGAGGATAGATGAGCAATCGTTCCATTTTTTTCCTAGTGTGACGGTTTTAGTATGGCTCATATCTCTTCACAGGGATGGTTATTACCAACTGTATGGGTCATTTTATTTTTTTGAACAAAACAGCACACAGGAATTCTGTATCAGCCCCTTCTGTATCACACACCAGTGAAGAGCCCGGGGGAAACCCAGCCTCAGGGCTGTCCTGTTTCCTTCTTTTCATTCCTCCTCTCCCCCTTTAAAAACTCAGTCACAGTGAAATTACTAAGTTATTCCTGATTGGGTTTCAGTCATTCAATGCTTCAACTCTGATCCTCCACCACGCTGCTTCCCTCCACCCCTGGCCTCCCTGCCACCATTTGCTTCCACAGCCTGCTTCTATAAAAGGCTTTAAAACATTTCTGCAATCTATTTCAGTACTGTTACTGATAGGCTTCATCCACAACACTTTACCGGATTCAGCATCGCCGCCTCCTCCCTGTTGAGCATTTCTCTCCAAGGTAGACGTATCCCCTCCCTGTTCTATCCCCGGGAAGAGACCATCAAGATGGAGGCTGGGCGTGAATGGAGGAGTGGGAGGAAACCTGAGAACACTGGTGGAGGGAAGTTGACACCAGTGGTGGGGTTGGTGCTGGAGCATTGCATGTCTAAGACTCAACTGTCAGTAACTTTTAAACTCATAGTGCCTTAATTAAATAACATTTTAAAATACAATTTTCCATTGTTATTTAATTAAAGAATCAGGATTTAAAAAGCTATTGATGGGTTTTAGGCATAAAATATTTCAAACCAAGCCCACTATCAGTGTCAGCTTTTCTCCACCAGTGTTCCAAGTTCCACCCTGCCCTCCCCTCCCTAATCCCCCCCAAGCCACCTTGACAGGCACATTTCAAAGTTCTGTGGCTGTAGTTTAGATCTCATGTTTCAGGGCTGTTGAGTCTGTACTTTGGGATTATAGCTATACCACTTGCCACATCACCAGCGTAACCAAAGCCCCAACCCCTGTCCCCACATTACTTCCCTTTCTCATCTTCTTTCTTCCCCCATTGATTTCTTTATTTCTTTCTCTGTCCCTCTCCTCCCTATACTCTGGGGTCAAGGGTGATCTAAGGATGCTCCTTTGCTACATTCTTGTCCTCATCCAGTATTCTATTTACCACAGATAAGTGAGATAATCCTTTGTGTTTCTTACCTACTTTACCCAATGTGGTATCTTCCAGTTCCAACCAAATTGCAGCAAATTGTATGATTTCATCTTTCCTTGCAACTGCATAGTATTCAATTGTGTGTGTGTGTATATATATACATATATATAATTGTGTGTATATGCATATATATATGTATATATACACACAATTGTGTGTAGATAGATAGATATATAACTTGTATCACTTGTCTTCCCATTGTTCATCGATTTGCTCAAGCGGGCACCAGTAACATCTCCATATGTCCTGTCATGTGCTAGTGTAGCTCAAGGGCATCTGCTCGCTCCAGGAACATGAATAGTCTTAAACCATTCCTTCAAGTCATGGGAATGAGGTCTATAATTGTTACTGGTTTTTGTCATATCAAATACTACACAGGTAGCTTGCCAGGCTCTGCCATGCGGGTGGAATACTCTTGGTAGGCCGCACAACGGGGAATCATATATATATATACATGTATATATATGATTCCCGATATATATATACATATATGTATATATATGTATATATATATGTATATATACATATATATGTATATATATGTATGTGTGTGTGTGTGATATCACTTCTTCATAATCTGTTTATCTGTTATTACACACCCAGGTTAACTCCGTATCTTAGCGATGGTACTATATGCTGCAAATGTATATTGCTGTGCATATATTGTTTTGAACAAGTGCTTTTTTTTGTCCTGGGGGCATTTGCCCAACAGAGGAATTGCTGCGCCAGATGGCAGCTCAGTTCTAAGGACATTGATAACTTTCCTACTCTTTTCCTGATGGGTTGAACATACAACAGTCCCCCACCAGTAGTGGATGAATGTTTCTTTTTTCACTACATCCCCACTAACACAGATTGTTCCCACCGGCCTTCTCAGGGTAGGGATTGGTGACCTCCCCCCCATCTCCACATACTTCCATGAGACCCAACAGCCGTGCTCACACCCGACTGCAGCTGCCATGTACATTTATCTACCAGCCATGTTCCAGACACTCATAAATAAATTTTTAAAGAGATTACCTAGCCTCAAAACTTTTTTTTTTGATGCCCACTCCTGGCTGAGAACCTCAGGATACTCTTGGACAGGAGTAGGCCAGTTTTCACCCAAACAAAGACCCAGCAGCCACTCGCACATTCCAGAGTTGCTGTAATGTCTCCACTCAGACTGCCCAGTTAAATATTTGGGGTTTTCTGGAGCATGTACATAAAACTAACATCCCAGTAGGAGTATGCTAGATTGCATGGAAATGTAATGTAGAAGCCAACCAATTTCAACTAACAAAACCATTAACACAGAAGGCTTAATTTACAACAGTTTAGTAAACCCTCAGATAAGGACTTAATGTCCCCACGGGAGATATAACAATTTTCACAAATTTTCTTCTATGGAAATATTTTTTGATTATTCTGTTAGCCATTTAATGGTAACAAGCAACATAAAATAAATTACTGTGGGACTGCTACAGGGCCAGGCTTGAGGGGTGGTTGGGAAAATGGAGACAATGGTGGAGGGAAGGAGACAGGGTGGTAGGATTGGTGTAGAACTATTGAATGCCTATAACAAATCATCACAAACAAGTTTGTAAACCACAGTGTTTAAAGTGTGAAAGGAGAAATTGTTTCTACTATTTTTTTTAAAATTTGGGACCACACCTAGCAGTGTTCAAGGCTTACTCCTGTCTCTGAGCTCAGGACTCACTCCTTTCAGGGTTTGGGAACTATATGGGGTATCAGAGGTTGAATCAGGTTGGCTGCAAGCAAGGCAAGAGTCCTACCTACTGTATGAACTCTCCAACCCCCTCAATGTTTTTGGTCTGTGACAATTCTCACTAGAGTGGGATGATATCATATTGTCTTTATTTGGATTTAAAGGGGGAGAGGATATGAACAGACACTTCTCAGAGGAAGACAGGAACATGGCCAGAAGGCACATGAAATGGTGCTCAGATTCACTTATCATTAGGGCAATATAAATTTTAAAATATTTTAAATGAATAACCATCTTACTTTATTTTTCATTCCTACTTGTGTTGCAAATAGTAGATAGAAGCTCTATAATATAATAGTCTATTCATCTGTGACCAAAACACCAGGAAACAAGCATACCTGAGAGGTATAGTTTTTGAAGTTCTTGGTATAAAAGAGTGAAAGAAGTGGAGCAAGGGGGTCAGAATGATAGCACAGTGGGTAGGACGTTTGCCTTGCACTGGCTGACTAAGGTTTGATCCCCAGTATCCCATAAACTACCCCCACCCCATCCCCAGTACTGCCAGGAGTAATTCATGAGTGCAGAGACAGAAGTAACCTCTGAGCATCTCAGGGTGTGACCCAAAAAGCCAAAAAAAAAAAGAGGAGGAAGAAGGGAGGAGAGATGAAGTTTGATTTCCAAGAACAGAAGTGACATTGGCAGTTGCCTGAGGTAGTGGCAGGAAGTAGAGGGAGAAACTATGGCTCTCTCCCCTGTGGTTTACTTGGACTTCTTACATTATTGCTAAATAACATATTATCTGAGTACAACGTGTCTTCCATAAAAATATTTTATAGAAGGCCTAAGAGATAATATAGTGGGTAAAGCACTTTTCTTGCACACAGCCTACCCTTGTTCAATCCTTAAATCCCCATGTGTTCCCTGAGCACCACTAGCACTAATTCCTGATCACAGAAACAGACGTAATCCCTGAACACAGTGAGGTGTGGCCCAACATTACCTCCCGTAAATTGCTTCTAAAGAAGGTCTCTAGATTAAAATGGATTAAAGATCTCAAAATCAGACCTGAAATTATAAAATATGTCAAAAGTTATAGGAAAAACCCTCCATGACAGTGAAGCTAAAGGTATCTTCAAAGATGAAACACCACTAACAAAGCAATTGGAAGCAAAGATAAACATATGGGACTATATGAAACTAAAAAGCTTCTGCACCTCAAAAGAAACAGTGACCAAGGTACCAAGACAGTCCACAGAGTGGGAAAGAATATTCACGCAATAACCATCTGATAAGGGGCTAATATCCAGGATATATCAGGCATTGGTAGAACTTTTACAAGAATAAAACAGCCAACCCCATCAAAAAATGGGGAGAAATGAACAGAAACTTCGACAAGGGAAGCAATTCAATTGGCCAAAAGGCATATGAAAAAATGCTCATCATCACTAATAATCAGGGAGATGCAAATCAAAACAACAATGAGATATCATCTCAAACCACAGAGACTGGCACATATCCAAAAGAGCAAGAACAACAAGTGCTGGAGTGGATGTGGGGAGAAAGGGACTCTCATCAATTGCTGGTGAGAATGTTGACTGGCATAGCCTTTTTGGAAAACAATATGGATATTCCTCCAAAAACTAGAAATTGAGCTCCATCTGACCCAGCCATACCACTCCTGGGAATATACCCTGGGAGGCCAAAAACACACAGTGGAAACACCATCTGCACTTTCATGTTCGTGGCAGCACTATTCACGATAGCCAGAATCTGGAAACAACCAGAGTGCCTGAGAACAGATGACTGGGTAAGTAGATGAGTACAACTACTCATCTACATAGTATTCCATTGAGTAGACGTGGTACATCTACTCAATGGAATACTATTCAGCTGTTAGGAAAAATGAAATTATGAAATTTGCCTATAAATGGATGGACATGGAGTGGATCATGCTGAGTGAAATTAGCCAGAAAGATAGAGACAGATATAGAATGACTGCATTTATTTGCAGGATATAAAAAAAATCAGGAGGTCTTGGATCAGGAGGTCTTTTCATTGGGTGGAATCTACTTCAAATATGTGGGAATCAGAGATTAGGTAAGACAGAAAGGAACAGTATGCTAATGATTATTGGAAGTGACAATACCAACCTAAAACTGAGCATTGAATGTAGGCAAAGGGATATAGATGATAACCTCTAAATATATGTACTGCAAGACACATTGTGTAAGAGAAGGGAGAGAGAGAGAGTGAGCGTGAGAGAGAGAGAGAGGAGGAGGAGGAGAAGGAAAAGTACCTGCCATAGATGTAATCTGGGGGGTGGGGAATCAGGGGACATTGGTAGTAGGAAATGGACACTGATGGAGGGCTGGGTGCTGGAACACTGTATGACTGAAACACAAACATGAACATCTTTGTAATTGTATATCTTACAGTAGTATAATAAAAAATTTAAAAAAAAGGAAGGTTTATAGTTTCTTCTTCAGAATATTGCTACCTAAAATAGCAGGTATAAAAATTGATACATACAATTTTAGCTGGCGTGGATGTGGCGAAAAGGGGACACTCATCCATCGTTGGTGGGAATGCCTGCTGGTACAGCCTTTCTGGAAAACAATATGGACATTCCTCCAAAGACTAGAAATTGAACTCCCATTCGACCCAGCCATACCACTCCTGGGAATCTACTCTGGGAAGTCAAAAATATGCAGCGGAAACACCATCCCTACTTTTATGTTCATAGCAGCATTATTCACAATAGCCAGAATCTGGAAACAACCAGAGTGCCCAAGAATCGATGACTGGATAAAGAAGCTTTGGTACATCTACACAATGGAATACTATGCAGCTGTTAGGAAAAATTAAGTTATGAAATTTGCCTATAAATGAGTGGACATGGAGAAGATCATGTTGAGTGAAATTAGCCAGAAGGAGAGAGACAGATATAGAATGACTGCATTTATTTGCATGACATAAATATATATGTATGTATTATGATACCAATATCCAAGGTCAAGTGAAACATGTATCAGGAGGTTTTGTCAAAAGTGGAAATCATCACAAAAGTGTGGGAGTCAGAGGCTAGATAAGACAGAGAATGGAACAGTGTGCTAATACTTGTCGAAAATACTAATACCAACCTAGAACTGAGCATTAAATGCAGGGGAAAAGATACACATGACAACCCTTTAATGTATGTTTTGTAATCTGCAATCTGGAAGGGAAGGAAAAGAGAAAGAGATTGAGAGAAAGGGAAAGAAATAAAGAACCTGCCATGGAGGCAGGCTGGGGAGGGGGAGGGAACCGGGGACATTGGTGGTGGGAGATGGGCACTGGGGGAGGGATGGGAGCTGGAACACTGTATGACAAAAACCCAAATATGAACATCTTTGTAATTGTATATTTCACCATGGTATAATAAAATACTTATGAAAAAAATGCCATCAAAATGTTTATGAAGAGAAAAAAATTGCTACATACAATTTTAGAATTACCAGTATTTAGGAAATTTTTTAGACTTCCTAGAATCAACTGTTCCTCAATCATTGTTAGGTAGGGTCCTCTCCACAGACAAGTCAGAAGACAATAGAGGTTTCCATGTGGTGAAGTAATTTCCTACTTGTGAGTGACAAGGTACACTGCAATATCAGAAACTATTAAAATCCATTGTGGTCCAAGTCACATATCAGCACACATGTACAAACTTGTAGAGCGTCTGCAATAAAAAGGAGACATTTATACCACAGAGACTGGGACACATCAAAAATAAATAAATACGTAAATAAATAAATAAAGAAATAAGAACAGCTAGTGCTGGTGTGGATGTGAGGAGAATAGAACTTCCAATCACTTTTGCTTGGAATTTCCACTGGTCCAGCTTTTCTGGAAAACAATATGGGCATCACTGTCATCACTGTCTTCCCGTTCATCATCGATTTGCTCGAGCGGGCACCAGTAACATCTCCATATGTCCTGTCTCATGCAAGTAGAGCCCAAGGGCACCTGCTTGCTCCAGGAACATAAAGCACCTCAAACCATTCCATCAGGTCATGGGAATGAGGTCTATAATAGTTACTGGTATCTGGCATATAAAATACTACACGGGTAGCTTGCCAGGCTCTGCCGTGTGGGATATGGCCAATATGGACAGTCCTAAAAAAATTATGAATTGAGGGACTGGAGAGATAGTACGGTAGGTAAAGTCCTTATATGTGCCTGATCTGAATTTGATCCCTCATACCATAAGGTCCCCTGAGCACGGTCAGGAGTAATTCCTGAATGCAAAGCCAGGAGTGACCCCTGAACTTTGCCAAAAACAATAAATAAATAAGTAAGTGTTGCAGGACACCTAAGAGTCTCTGCATCTGCCCTGGATTGCCTCCTGCAGGTCACTTCATATATAGGAGGGTAGTTTAAATGTGGCAGTTTATCTGACCATGTATTCTGTACTGGCTGGTATAAATATTCTCTCATGCTACCACAATCATTGGGGCTAGCTAGATTTTACCAGCATATTTGCCTGGCCACTTTGGATCTCTAAGTAATTAGACCAGAGAGAAATGCTGTTTGCCTCCAAGCAAGCAAGCATAGCTCCCTGATAACTCAAAGGCAACTAAAATACAAAACTACCGTGAAGTAGAGAAGACTCTTATGAAGGCTTGGAGAAATAGTTAACTGGCATTAGTATAGTCTTTGGTACAGAGCATGCCATCTCAGAAACCCCTTTCTCTACCCTATAAAGGCATTTCCAGGCAGATGGCTCAAGGCATTAGCATATAAAAGGGCCTAGGTGAGGTGCTGGGAGAAATTACCTGAAGGCATTTGACTCTGCTTGCTTCCCATAACAGTGGGAGGTCTGAGTTGCAGGGGAATAAAACTAGCCTGCTTCCTCTCTCGAGCACTCTCTATTTGGGCTCTCTTTTTTGGGGCTTGCACTCTTCTTGGAAGTCTTATCTTTGTCTACTTTTTACAGGGCCTTAACAAGTGGTGGCCGCCATCTTGGCCTACATGTGGCTGGGGTTCTAGCTGGGAATCCTAAGCACAGGGTTTTTCCTACTATTGATTTATATGCCCAAATCTGTGATAAGTAAAGCATTTAAAAAACCTGCGCAAGATTCCCAAGTTTTCATCCATTCCCGCTGGCTTCGGAGATAGAAAGAAACTCGCTCCCGGTACTGTTGGGGACCCCAGCAGCATCCCCGACAAGTAAGTAAGTAAGTAAGTAAATAAATAAATAAATAAATAAATAAAATAAGAGTATCTAGGAATTGAGCTTCCATTTGACCCAGCACCCCCACTTCTTGGAATAAACACCAAGGCCTCAAAAAATAAAGTGGAAAAAGAAGTTGTTACCACATGTTCCTTGCAGCGCTTTCCACAATAGTTAAAATCTGGAAACTATAGTTGTAAGAATACTTGACTGGATATGGAGACTATGATACATAAACTGAATGGTGTATGATCTTTTGAATGAGTCTTTGGATTCTGTTTGCTAGTATTTTGGTGAAGATCTTTGCATCTGTGTTCCCATCAGGGATATTTTTCTGTAATTTTCCTTTTCTCTTGGTGATATCTCTATCTGATTTGGGTGTCAGAGTGATATGTGCCTTGTAGAAACTGTTCGAGAATGTTTATGTTTCTTTAACTTACTGGAAAAGCTTGAAGAAGACTGGCAATAGGTCCTCTTTAATGGCATGGTAGAATTCACTAGTGAATCCACCTGGATCTGGGATTTTGTGTTTGGGAAGACTTTTTATTACTGTTTCAATTTCCTCAGGAGTGATAGGCATGCTCAGGTATTCAAAGTCTTCTTTGTACAGCCTTGGAAGATTATAGGAATCCAGGAATCTGTCCATTTCCTCTAGCTTCTCTTTTTGTGGCATACAGACTCTCAAAGTAATTTCTGATGGTCTTTTGAATTTCTGTTTTTTTGCTGTGGTGTTCCCCTTTTCATTTCTGATTTAGTTTATTAGGGTTCTCCCCTTTTTTTTTCTTTTTGGGTCACACCCGGCGATGCTCAGGGGTTACTCCTGGCTCTGCACTCAGGAATTACTCCTGGCGGTGCTCGGGGACCATATGGGGATGCCGGGGATCGAACTCAGGCCGGCATGGGCTGGCTGCATGCAAGGCAAACACCCTACCCACTGGGCTATCGCTCTGGCCCCTTCTCCCCCGCTTTTTGTGAGTCTTGCAAGTGTTGTTGCCTTTGAATCACTGTTGCTGCCTTGCTCTGTGTATTTAAGTGCCACACATGAAGTAGTTCATTCTATATCTATCTGTCCCTTTCTTTTTGACTGACTTCTCTCAGCATGATATACTCTTTTTCCAGCCACATTGCTGCAAATAGCATAAATTTGTTCTTAGAGCCGCACAGTATTCTAATAAATATACATATACCCTACCCACTGTATTATAAATCTGGCTCTTCTTAACCCACTTATCTGTAGTTGGGTGTTTGGGTTGTTTCCATCTTGGTTATACAAAGAAGCTTTTACAAAGATTAATTTTTTCCATACCCACAGTACTTAGGGGGCAATACAATGTTGGGGATAAAACTCTGAACCAGAGCCGCTCATGCAAAATAATTTTCTGAGCTATCTCCCTGGTTCTTCAAAGAAGTTCTTATTCTCATTGTTCAGTGAAATAAGTGAAGGACTGTTGCAGGACTCTTTTAAGGGCCGCTGCATTTGGCTCAAAACATTAGCACAGTAAAGGCCCTAGGTGAGATGCAGGGAGGGATTACCTAAGGGCATTGGACCCTCCCTGCTTTCCATAACAATGGGAGGAAGGTCTGAGTTGCAGGGGTATAAACTAGCCGGTTTTCACTCTCGCGCTTCTTTTGGGGGCTCTTGCTCGCTGTGAGCGTTTGCCCTGCTTGGAAGCTTTACACGTGGTGGTCGCCATCTTGGCCTACACGTGGCTGGGGTTCTAGCCTGGAATCCTAAGCATCGGGTTTTTCCTTTTGCTGATTTGTATGCCTGAACCTGTGATAAGTAAAGCCTTTTAAAACTGCATCGGATTCCTGAGTTTTCATCCGTTCCTCGCCGGCTTCGGAGGTAGAAGGGAACTCGCTTCCCGGCACTGTCGGGGACCCTCGGTGGAGCGCCCGACATTTGGCGTCCCCTGGCGTGGGGACATTAATGTAATGTCCTTTGTCGGCGCCCGACAAAGGACATTAAAGAGAAAGTCAGTTCTCTAGGGTTACACTGAGATAAAATTGTGTCTCTGGAACCTATTTATGAATTACTACCAAAACTTAGTAACTTATGTTGAATGAAGTCTTGTCTTTGGTTTCTTTATATGATTAGGGTTCCTGAGAACCAGGACGATTCCTACCTTACAAGGTTCCCTGCTCTAGGGTAACCATTATGCACATGGGCATATGTATGGGGTAAAGATGAGATGTGAGCTTGAATTTGATCTCATTCTACTTCTTCCTAGCTGTGTGGTGCTGGAGAGTGTGCTCAGTTATTCTGTGCTCTAGGTACAGATCATGAAATAGACATCCATTGTTGTAGTTTGATACAAGGTAGGACAAGTATGGTTAGTCCAGGCTTGGCACAAGGCTTTGACATTTCCTATGCTGGACCAGTCGGGGGGGCGTCTATTGCTGATCTCTGTGGTAGTCTTTTGAGAAAGTAGAATTTTTAGACACATCCCATGATGTTGCAGGTCTTAGTTTGCTTTGTGTTGTCAATGGTGGGTGACTCAGATCAGACACTACTTGTTTGCTACACATAGTGGACAACAAAATGAACATATACTGCCTGCTTAGATAATAGGTCTCCCTCCCCAGGAGCATCAGCATCTTCTCTAGTGCTGCCTTCCCTCTCACGTTGTATCTATATTGTCTGGCTCTAAGCTTAGGTGGTATCTAAGGATAGTGAGGTACCTCCCAAAATCACCTACCTGCTTCTATTCTGGCTAAGACAATAGCCCTTCCCTTAACAGATTATGGTGTTTTACTTCCAGCATCTCTAGTTCTTTCTTGGTCCTATTTTTCATGGGTTGGCACCTCGTGAGGTCACCTGGCAGTCTCTTCCAGAAATTATGGCACTCTCTGTCTTTATAATTTGTCCCATCTTTTCCTGTATTGATAGCTGTGTGGTGCTAGGTTGCTATGACAACTGATTGATTAGCATCCAATTCCCGGACCGGGAAACATGCAGCCATAAAGAATTACAAATGATGCCTGATTGTCTGCTGCCAATAGCCTGATTGCTGCCATTTTCTGGCAGGTAGCTCAGCCCTAACAGGAAACCCTGTGCTGTGCAATTATTGCGACGTGATTGATGCATCACTATAGTTACAATCGGCAGTGTTCCCAACTCAGAAGATTTTTTTTAAAGGAAAAAACTCTCCCTTTCAGATGGAAATGCTTATAAAGGAAGATGTATGGAGTGTGGGAGAGAAGTGGGTCTACCAAGGTGGCTAGGCATGAACCAAGCATAAAGTTTCAGAGGTAATGAAGGAAGCTATGTATGGCATATGGCTGGGGACAGAGGACTGCTTTGCTCCCCTGCTCTCTCCAGCTCCTGGGCTTTGCAGCACACTCAGGGGGTTGAAAATCACTCTTAAATAAGAGGCCTGGAAAGGGGGAAGAAACGGGACGGAGGGCAAAAAATATGCATGGGCCACAGATGGTATTTTGCTCAGGCCAATTACTGAAGCTGCTCTCCTGGGCTTGAATCACTTGTTATGGCCAAAAGAGAAGGCACCTGCTTCTGGAGGTAGAGCAGGGAAGGAGACTGTGTCATCGGCAGAAGCGTGGTGGAGTGAGGGTGTGGGTGGGATGAACCAGCAGTGCAGTGGTGCTCAGAGACTTTGGGTCAAAAGCACCTTTTTAATGGACCCAGGAACAAAGTATCTCCTTCTTACTCTATTAGATATTGAATATTCTTTGGTTGAAAGAGAGGGAGAAGAGAGAGTGAAAAGATTGATTGTTATGGCTAGACTTGCTGCTAATGAAGGTAGTATTTACCTGTTAAAACTGGCTGTTCCTGGGAAGCCTATACTCTCCCAATGTCTTCAAAATCATGTTCCCTGATTAGTGATGTCACTCTCATCATGACCATTGTGATATTGGAGATGCTGCCCTGCAGTGAAGATAGTTGTAAAGCAATTGTTTCTAGAAATAGCGATATAAGTAATCATTAAATTCAAGTGTAAACATGTGTTTGTAGAGCGCTTTATTGGGGTATTACTAACACAATTATTTTAGGCAATTATTTAATGTGCAGAGCCTGGCAAGATACCTGTGTTTTATTTGATATGCCACAAACTAGTAACAATTATGTACCTAAATTCCATGACCTGAAGAATGGTTTGAGACTCTTCCTGTCCCTGGAGCAAGCAGATGCCCTTCGGCTACACTTGCTTGAGACAAGATGTACAGAGATGTTACTGGTGCCTGCTTGAGCAAATCGATGAACAAGGGGAAGACAGTGATATAGTGAATTATTTAATGCAGACTATTTAATTGGTGTAGTTGGGAGAAATGCATGTCTGTGAGACTATCATGACAGTCAATGAGATAACCATATCTTTCATTTCTAAAGTTTCTTTTTTGACTTTCTCATTTATCTTTTTGTTTTATTACTTTTGCATTTGGGCACACACAATGTACTCAGGGGTCACTCCTTGTTTTCTGTCCAGGTGACTTCTAATGTTCTTCAGGGATCATCTTGTGCCGGTTTCAAACCCAGAATATAGCAAGTAGAACATGCACTCCAGCACTCACTTACAATTATTTTGTTTTGGGGCCATACCTAGCAATGCTTAGGAATTACTCTGGGTTCTTCACACAAGAGTCACTTCTGGCAGTGCTATGGAGCTATATGGGATGCCAGGGATTGAACCTAGGTCATCCACATGCAATTTAAGCACTAACCTGCTATACTATATCTGGCCCTATCATTTTTCTTGATAAAAATATAATATCTAAAATAAGGCAAAGATTCCTTCTTGGGCCACTTTTATTTAACAGAATAGTAGAAGCCTGATCCAAAATAAACATAAAGAAAAATTGGTACTGAATCAGAAAAGAAGTAACAGAATCAATATATAGACACATGATCTTCTATGTAGGAAAGCCTAAAGAATATTCACATGTTTTAGCTGGGTCCTGGCAACCTGCATACCCAGCCACTGCCTTTCAGCAGGTGAACATCCACACCTCTGACCCTCTGCTTGCTCAGCTGACATTCTAGGTGACTAGCCTCCTGGCCGACATACCCAAGGCCATTTTTGGAAACCTGAAGCGTATTCCCTTCCCTTCTCAGCATGCTCACCTACACATCTCCTAAGTACCTTGGATGTTTCCCACAACAACTGTCCTCATCACACCTCACACTGTTCACATTTCTTGTAGCTAAGTGAATCCAGGAGAAGAAAAGATCAATATCCAGCTTAATTCCTTAGAGACTCCCAGGGCATGGGGTGGCACTGGGTGCCAACTACTAATATTTCTCCTCAGCCCAGCAGGAGCACAGAAAACATAATGGGGAGACACAATGTAGAAACTCATCAAGCTTAACAAGTGAAAATAATATGGAAGGTTTTACCAGTTCCAACAAACTGCAACCCCCTCTGAGAAAGACTTTAGTGTTGAGGATGTTCAATGAACTGAAAGAAACAATGGCACAGGTAGTCAACAAAGTGTAGGGAAGTATGAGAACAGAAATGAGGAAATCACAGCCATAAGTGACAGAATTAAAGAATTTGATAAGTGTTATAAAATTGAGTAGAAGTTCTGAGCAGAAGACTAATAGCAGATGAGGAAAAGATTAACCCCAGAAGATGGAAAAAGTCTGAAAAGAAATGAACAGTGTACCAGAGAACTATGGGATAAGTTCAAGAGGAATATATAAACACCATTGAGTCACTAAAGAATAGAAAGACAAATTTGATAAAAAAGCACGAGTTAAGTAAATAACTTTTACTTTTCCAGAGTTGAGGAGTTCAGGCAGTGAGATCCAAGAGGCCTGAAGTATCTTAGAAAAATAGAACTACATAAAAAAAAAAAACCTCCAAGACACACCTGAGTGAGAAAACTCAAAGATAGAGACAGAATATTGTAAACAGAAAGATCAAAAGCGGAATTTGCATACAAAGTGATAGATCGATGACCTCAGCTGGCACAGAGAGAGAGAGAGAGAGAGACAGAAAGAGAGAGAAAGAGAGAGAGAAATAGAGAGAGAAGTAAAAGTGAAGGAAACAGGAGAAATTTATTAGAGTACATCCCTCACCTAATGGCCTTTGGTGAGACTCGGGTAGAGCCTTGCCCTGGGAGAGACTAATTGGGAATTTTAAGTTAATCTTGTGTGGGAAAAGAAACTAAGACTGGTGGAACCAATGAGCTTGGTCTCACCGGTTATCTTGGCTCCTGTTATCTGTAGGGGTCAATGTGAGGAAGCATACAATGAGGCCTGGTAGCTTCCTGGCGCCAGGTGGGCCATGAATTTTGTCTTCTGTGCTGGGGCGAGGTGATCTCTGATTCCAGGAATGTTGTTATCTTGTCAGCCATCACTATTTGGTCCTACTTGCCATTTTGTCCAAGGAAACCTTACACAAAGGAAAACCCAAAGATTCATAGCAGATCTGTAGTAAAGAGACTGAGTAAAGAGAATGGCGGAGTATTGTAAACAAAACAAAACAAAAACACAACCGAAATCTCCAAAATCTCAGTGAAGTGAACACCTTCTCAGGAATACTTTATTTAGCTCGACTACCATTTATATCTGAAAATGATACAGAGGTTCATGAACGGGCAACAACTTAGGGAATTAATTGTCTTGAAACTGAGTGCCTGGGGGATAATAGTTGGGAATTATCATTTTGGACAGGAACCAAGTGTTGAAAGGGGATATACCTGATTATCTTTCAGTATCTGTACTGCAAACATAAGACCCAAAGGTGATAGAGTGTTAGAGAAGGGATAGTTATGGAACACTAGTTGACTGAAACTGAATCATGAACAACTTTATAGCTGTATATCTCACTGTGATTCAATAAAATAATAATAATAATAATAATAATAATTAATTAATTAATTAAAAAGTTGGATAATTCTTTAAATGACAAAATTTCAGATAGTATAATGGTTAAGGCCCTGGTCTTGCATGTACCTGACCTGGAACCACATACGGTCCTGAGACCTGTCAGAAGTAATCCCTGACCCCAGAACCAAGAGTAAGCCCTGAGCACTTCTGGGTGAGGCCAAAACCCAAATCCAAAAATATAAACACAAAAAGTAAAAGACAAAACGTCTCAGTTTTCTGTTGTGTGTGGCTGTCACTCACGGAATTTATGGTTGTTTTCTACCAGCTTAGAAAAGGTCTGTTTATTCCTAGCTCAGTGAGATATTTTCTAGTTTTCAATAATAAGTTGTTTCATCAATATTGAATGTTCTATGTCTATTTAGGTGATTATTTTTGCATCTATATGAATTTTTATTATAATCTTTTACTTAGTAATACACAAACTTAAGCATTATGTATAATATACTGTTTTCTAACATAAACACAATATTCCCATTTTAGTCTAAATGCAGTTTTATACATTTGTGGGCCATTTAGACTTTCCTTTTAATTTTTTTTTTTTTTTTTCTTGGTGAAGCAAGAAAGCTTTTATTGAAATTTAATTACAAATATGAAGGGAGAGAAAGACAGGAATTACACGTTTAAGAGAAACATGGGTTTCTCCAGAGTTGGAAAAGTAGAGAGACATAGAAACACAGAGAAAGATATATGATCAAGGGAGAGCACGAGCTTGAAGAGCAAAACCCTTTAATGTTCTTATTTCTCCTTTCCTTACTCCCACTAAATTATGTATCTGTAGTATTTATCTATTACATGTTAATTTGAGAGGTATTAGCATAGAATTAGTCATACTGTTTTGTGTCACACCCAGCAGTGCTCAGGGCTTACTCCTGGCTCTGCACTCAGGAATTATACCTGGCTGTGCTCAGGGAACCATATGGGATACTGGGGATTGAACATGGGTTGGACACATGCAAGGCAAATGCCCTCCCTGCTGTACTATTGCTATGGCCCTCATACTGTTAGTTTTAAAATTTTATATACCTGAAAAAAGAGAAAGATATATAGTTCTTGATTTTTTAAAAATCAATATTGGCGTTTATTTAGAATTTTATAGATTTTGGGGGAGTTTAGTTTTATTCACTGATATGTGTGTAGGTGTCATCACCTCTACAATAAATTTTTTTTTTTTTTTTTTTATTTTTAATTTGTTGCAGGGATTTCGCTTTTCTTTTTTTAAATTTTTTATTATACCACTGTGAGACATACAATTACAAAGGTATTCATAATTGGTTCTTGGTACTACAGTATTCCAGCACCCATCCCTCCACCAGTGCCCCATTTCCACCACCAATGTACCCCACCCCCTCCAGCCCACCCCCAGGCTGCCTCAATAGCAGGTACCCCCCATTTCCTCTCTTTCTCTCTCTGTCTCTCTCTCTGTCTCTGCATCTCTCTCCCTCTTATTTTACACATCCACAATAAATTAAAAAAAGACTTTTCTCATAAGTGGAATATACAAACCATAGTAAGGGAACATCAAATGACCAGTCATTGTAACTGAAGATTTTGTTTATGGAATTGAGCCAGGTGTGGGAAGGTTGAGATGAACCTTTAGGACACTGGTGGAGGGAAGTGGCATTCTGGTGATGGGTGTGATGTTGAAATATTATATGTATTAAAAGAATAATTATCAGTATTGTAAATCCAAGTACTCCTAAAAAATGTCAAAAGTGTAAGAAGACATACACACAACTCTCATAAACAGTAAATAAAATCAGTAAAATCACAGTATACAAAATCAATGCACAAATATAGGTTGCACCTGTACGTATGGATAATGAACTATGAAAATTAAAAATATCCTCTTGGTAGTGACACCGCAAATAATAATAAATAGGTCCTGCAGTGGCTCAGTGACTCAGAATGCTTCTGTTCCAAGCATAAGATCATGAGTTTAGTCGTTGGTGAGTCACAGGTACTGGTATCTCTGCTGTTTGTACACCTCAGTGCTGCAAACAATTACAGCTACAGCCAACATGTGCAACCATGGAAAACACCACTAAAAATGTGGAAATACTATGGCCTGGATGTGCAACCCTTGGCAAGCACCTGTGAGAACACTGCACCAACACTTAGAGCACTACAACCAGTGTTTGCATGAGCACCTCAATTTAAGAGTGTGGTCCTCAGTGAGCATGAGTATGAAATTCCACAACGAAAGGAGGGCAGCCCTTCACAAGCACTGTGGTCAAGTGTGCATCCACATGACTAAGTATGAGCTCCACAACGTGGTGTGTGTGTGTGTGTGTGTGTGTGTTTGTGTTACATGTGGCATTGTGACAATAGCAATATGGGTGGAAAAAATAGAATAATGTAGGGATCCAGATATAGGTTAGTGGTAGAGCAATTGCCTTGCATGTATGAGGTGCAACCACAAATTAAAATCTTCAAAAGTAATTAAAATATTACTTTTTTTTTGCTTTTTGGGTCACACCCGGCATTGCTCAGGGGTTTCTCCTGGCTCTGCACTCAGGAATTACTCCTGGCGGTGCTCGGGGGACCATATGGGATGCTGGGAATCGAACCTGGGCCGGCACAGGCCGGCAGCATGCAAGGCAAACGCCCTACCCACTGGGCTATCGCTCCGGCCCCACAGAAGTAATTAAAATATTACTTTAAAGGGTCACTAGGTATCGTAGTTTAAAGGGGTCACTAGGTATCTGCAGTAGTTAGAGGATATGTCTGGCATATGTGAGGCACAAGTTTGATCCTTGGTATCTCATGATGCTCTAAGTCCCACTAGGTGTGGACCTGAGTTCCTCTGGCCCCAATCATTGAGAGCCTGAGCATGGAATGGTTGATCCCCTACTGAGGGGAAGAGCATTGTTAGGGCGTGAGGCCCTCTCAACCCCAGCATGATGAGTGTGATCATAATGTAAAAATTGAGAAATGAATGTAAGCACTGTCTGTCACTGTATCACTGTCTTCCCGTTCATCATCGATTTGCTAGAGCGGGCCCCAGTAACATCTCCATATGTCCTGTCTCATGCAAGTAGAGCCCAAGGGCATCTGCTTGCTCCAGGAACACAAAGAGTCTTAATCCATTCGGAATGAGGTCTATAATTGTTACTGGTATTTGGCATATATATCAAATACAACACGGGTAGCTTGCCAGGCTCTGCCGTGCAGGTAGCATACTCTTGTAGGCATCTCTAAGTCCAGCATTTATTGATGAACCGCGCGGCCGAGCTGGGCTGTGATAGGCTGGTCTGCTGGGTGGAGTTCTGACTAGAGAGAAGTCCGGATGTGGAAAATGGAGGTCCTCATGGAGTGGGGGGGTCGTCTGGCTTGTTGCGAGGCTCTGCTGGGGTGGTGGGCCAGGGCTAGAACCCACCATCCCTCCCGGGCACCTCATGAGTGGCTGGTCACAGGGAGAGCCAGTAGCAGCTCTGCCCCATGTCTGCGAGTTTCTGAATGTAATCAAGGAAATGAAATATTTAAAAAATTATTAAACACCGTGAGATATGCATTTCAAAGCTGTTCACGATGGGGTTTCAGTCATGCAGTGTTCCAGCACCATCCCTCCACCAGTGCACATTTCCCAACACCAGTGTCCCCTGATTCTCTCCCTTCTCGGCCAGGCTGCCTCTATGGCAGTTACTTTTCTTCTCTCTTTCTCTCTCTGTACATATTTTTACACTGTAAACTATAATACACTGGTGAATATAATTTGATACGACTCTATCCCAAATCCTTTCTATCATAATATTTTGATATTTTATTTTGCTTTTATTAATTTTTATCCTTAAAAGGAGGGACTGGATCATTAATTTTGTCATATCTTGAAGATATAATAAATGGTTGCTGCATAAATGAGTGAGTAGAAAGATACCTATACTGAAGGACTAATAAAATATTCATGAATTTTGTTACAGTATAGGGTTGGGGCCATATTACCATGAGAGTCATTAAAGGACAGGTATAGGCCAATAAAAGGAGTCCTGAGTCCAGCCAACTTCCAGAGAAAGCACAGTTATGGTATAAAGTGACAAGTTTAGACATCTGGGCAGACTAACATCCTGGAGATGTTAGTTATCTCAGCTAGCATCTCTCTCAGGTATTATGCAGAGGAATTCATGTGGACTTGCTTTCACCTTGACTACTAATAAGCATTACTTGCATTCACTGTGACATACTCATCAGAAAAAGGGTTGACATCTATCAGCTGACCCCCGTGGCACAATATTCTTTTCAAGGAAAGGAAAATTTGTTTAAAATTTAATTTACTTAAAAAACTGTTTACTGTGTTAAATACAGGCAAAAAAAGATACACATGATAACCTCTAAGTGCATGTATTACAATCCACAATATATAAGAGAAGGAAGAGAGAAAGAGAGAGAGAGAGAAAGAGAGAAAAGAGATAAAGAACCTGCCATAGAGGCAGGCTAGGGAGGGGGGAGGAAATCGGGGGCATTGGTAGTGGGAAACGGGCACTGGCGGAGGGATGGGTGCTGGAACACTGTGTGACTGAAACCCCCAAACATGAACAACTTTGTAATTGTATATCTCACGGTAGTATAATATTAATTAAAAAAACTGTTTACTTTTAATGAACAGCATTCTTATACTCTGGGTACAGCTAGGTCATGAACCATATCTTTACTCTGTTTTTAGTTGGTTCTTGGCACAAAGAAAGTAATTATTATATTTTGCTGTTGAATAAGCGCACAATTTAATAAACTAATTGGATTGAGTTAAACTCTTCTGAGCTATGGAATAAGAACTGAGAATAGTAAAATTGTATGTAGGGAATTATATGGGCAGATGAAAGGTCTGTGTGGACTTAAAGGAAACGGGACCTCGAAGCCCGGTGCTTAGTGAGCACTGCTAGTTCTGAGCCCCGAACAGTTATACCAGTTGCTTAGCGGTACAAATTCGATTTGAATTACACTCTTTTGCCCTGTGGAATAAGAGTTGAGAGGAATAGAAAAAATGGATGAAGGAAATTATTTGGGCAGATAAAAGTTCTGTATGGACTTAAGGGAAACAAAGGGAAATAAGTAACTATATGAAAAGTTATACCTGTTTGTCTAGCTATAAAATGGATGATAACAATAGGACCTGTTTCACATCAGAGTTCAGTATGTTGTTACAATGTCTAATTCCTGGCCTAGGATTTGAATGTAAAAAAGACAAAAGAAATACCCTAAGCAATTGCTTGAAGATTAATATCCTTATCTTCTAGAGATCAGTAATTCTACATTTTGAGGGGTGGCAAGAAACAAGAGGGCTCTAGTTTTTTTTTTTGAGAATTCTTTTTAGTTTTTATTTTAATTACAATGCCAGTCAGATAGTATAGTTGGCTAATATAAATGTAATATTCTAATGGGATATAAAACAAGACATGAAAAATGGAAGCTGGTTGGGCATAAGAAGGCACTGTTTCTAACATGGTGATTTTTCCCTGAAAGGAATTGTGAGTGAGTTAAAATGGGAATTTATGAGTGAAAAATTTAAAAATTCTGTTAAGATAGGTTATAAAAAGATAATGTCCAATTTTCAGAAAGGCCATTTTTATTAATTTGGAATATAAGCTTGAATTCTAGATCTAAGTCACTTGTTTTCCCCCTTTTCCTTTTGCTTATTGGGCCACACCAGGTGATGGCCGGGCTTACTCCTGAGCTCATTCCTAGGGAGGTTTGGGGAACCATGTATGGTGATGGGGATCAAACCTGGGTTGGTGTGTGCAAGGCAAGCACCTTATCTGTCGGGCGCTCCGCCGGGGTCCCCGACAGTGCCGGGAAGCGAGTTCCCTTCTACCTCCGGCCGGCGAGGAATGGATGGATACTCAGGAATCCGATGCGGTTTTAAAAGACTTTTACTTATCACAGGTTCAGGCATACAAATCAGCAAAAGGAAAACCCGATGCTTAGGATTCCAGGCTAGAACCCCAGCCACGTGTAGGCCAAGATGGCGACCACCACGTGTGAAACTTCCAAGGGGAATAATCGCTCACAAGGCGAGATCCCACCGGGAAGAAGAAGCCCGGGAGAGCCGGAACCCGGCAAGTTTATCACCCCCCCCCCCCCCCCCCAACTCAGACCTTCCTCCCATTGTTATGGAAAGCAGGGAGGGTCCAATGCCCCTCAGGTAACCCCTCCCTGCATCTCACCTAGGGCCTTTACTGTGCTAATGTTTTGAGCTGGGAAGGCCTTTGAAATGTAGAGAAGGGGGTTTCTGAGATGGCATGTCACTGTACCAAAGACCAACACCAATGCCAGTTAAATATTTCTCCAAGCCTTCACAAGTCTCCTCTACTTCATTGTAGTTTTATATTTTATCAGGGAGCCATGCTTGTTTGTTTGGAAGCAAACAGCATTTCTCTCTGGTCCTAATTACTTAGGTGTCCTTACGTGGCCAGGCTAATATGCTGGTAAGATCTAGCTAGTCCCACGATGATTGTGATAGCATGGGAGAATATTTATACCAGCTAGTACAGCATACATGGTCGGATAAACTGCCACATTTAGACTACCCCCTTATCTACGGAGTGATTTGCGGGAGGCAATCCAGAGCAGATGCAGCGGCCCTTAGGAGTCCTGCAACACTTATCCACTGCACTATGTTTACAGACCCTCAGTAACTATTTTTTTTTTTGCTTTTTTAAACTTTATTTAAACACCATGATTTACAAAGCTGTTCACAGTACAATAGTTTTGAGCTCAATATTCCAACACCAGTCTCACTATCAGTGTGCCCTTACCACCACCAAAGACCCTCATTTCCCACCCACCCCATCCCCATGCCTGCTCCCTTAGCAGGCACTAATTATATTGCTTATTACAACATATATTGGAATGGTATTAATAAAGAAGAGGGCTCTAGTTTTGATTTACCTTTAATATCTCCAATTGATGTCTTGCTTTTTTGTTGAACAGCAGCTACAAAATGGGCTATGACCCAAGATGCAAAAAATAAGTCCATTTGTGTTTAGGAGACTAAATGCTATCTATACACATTTGTAGCACCTTTTAGGCCATTCAAATCCATCAGGATTCATATTTCTGACTTCAGATAACCTAGACAAATAAAAGCCAGTTTCCATGGGAACTAGTTTTGCTTTCTCTTTCATCTAATTAAAATACATTTACCCAAGTCTGAATGTTTTATGAGTACTTTCCAATGATTAGTTCGTTTGTTTTCACAGAGCTTTGTGCAATCACAGGTAACTTAATGCTGGCAACACTGTCAAGTTCTGTCAAGAGCCCTATACTCCATGCTGGGCCCTAGTCTTTTGCAGGTTGGCTAGCAGTGGAAAGGATCCATTTTCACATAGCACTGAGCACCTTCTCATGTCTTTCCTAGGAACAATGGCTTAGTGCTTGGTGTCATATGGGGTCAATATGGAAAATTTGGCAGTAATTTTTCCCCATTTTAAAAAATTTGGGTTTCAGTCATACAGTGTTCCAGCACCCATCCTTCCATCAGTGCCAATTTCCCATCTCCAATGTTCCCTGATTCCTCAGCCCCCAACAGCCTGCATCTATGCAGGCAATTTTCCCTTCTGTCTCTCTCTCTCTCTCTCTCTCTCTCTCTCTCTCTCTCTCTCTCTCACTTCTCTTTCACATTGTGGCTTGCAATACATACGTTTAGAGGTTATCATGTATATCTTTTTGTCTACTTTCAATGCTTAGCCTCTACGCTGGTATTATCACTTACAATAATTATTAGTAAACTGTTCCTTTCTCTGTATTACCTAACCTCTGATTAATTTGGCAGTAATTGATTAAAGATTCCTGAATGTACAACAACAACAATTAAAATCAATTAAAGACAATTTTTAATTAGTCAAATCAATTGAACAATGAAACCAAAGTGTTTCTGACAGTGCTCAGCCATGAGACTTTTCTTAGGTGAAAAGGATGACTAACAGTAAAAATTTAAGAAGCCCTAGCTTAGGAATGAAGTAGCTGAGGGAAGAATTAAAAATGGTTGTATATATTACATTTGCAGGGATATATCTAAGGACAATGCATAAATTTCATAAATTTTGATTAAACTACTCAGTTCCATTGTGTTTTTGTTTGTGTTGCTTTGCTTGTTTTGCTTGCAGTAGCTCTTGGTGTGCTTAGAGTACATATGGTGCTGGGCATCAGACCTGGGATGTCACATGGGAAGTGTGCTCAGTCTTCTGAGCCACCGCCACTATACTGTTTTGTTTTCTGTTTTGGGCCGCACTTGGTATTGATCAGGGTTTTTTCCTGGCTCTCCACTCACGAACCACTCCTGGTGGTGCTTGGAGGACCAATGGAGTGCTGGGAATTGAACCTAAGTTGACTGTGATGCAAGGCAAGCACCTTGCGCACTGTACTGATGTTCTGGACCGTCCACTGTACGGTTTGATGCCCTGTCTTGTTGACCACTTCGAAAATGACATTTTCCTTGTGAATCAACTGCAGTCTTGTTTCTTCTCACAGGAGCTAGAAAAACTGTTAATTCAATATCTGCTCAATTTGAGCGTTAAATAGTTCTTATTTTAATCATTTTCTTTCCCCTTTACTCCTTTTTTGTTTATAATAGTCGTGCTCATAAGCATGTGACTGGACATCTCCAGCCCCTCCACGTTTCCTCTCCTTGGGAGGATAGTTTTCAGCCTACAGTTTTTTAGGTTTTTGGAGGATTCTTGAGATGCCCTCAAAACTTAGGCTGGATTGTGTAGAAAAAGAAAGAAGCTGGCCATTGAAGTTTTTGTTTTTTTAATTGAATCACAGTGAGACACTCAGTTACAAAGCTGTTCATGGTTGGGTTTCAGTGATGCAATATTCTAATACCCAGCCCTCCACTAGTGTACATTTACCACCACCAATGTGCCGTTTCCCTCCTGCCCAACCCTTCCCTCAGTCTCAGTATATTTTGTATACTGTGATTTTACTGATTTTATTTACTGTTTCTAAGAGTTGTCAGGAATTTCTCTTCTCCCTCTCCTCCTCTTCTTTTGGGCATTATGGCTTGCAATACAGATTCTGAGAGATTATCATGTTTGTTCCTTTACCTACTTTCAGCACACAATTCTTATCCAGAGTGATCATTTCCAACTATCTTTGTCATAGTGGTCTCTTTCTCCCCCAACATTTCGGGCTGGCTTCTAACTGTGGATAACTCCTCCTGGCCGTTGTTTCTTCTGTTCTTGGATATTAGCCTCATATTATGTTTTTTTCTCTTTTTTATATTTCACAAATGAATGCAATCATATCTGCCTAAACAGTGCCCCGGCAGCTGAAAACCAACACACGCCAAAATTGCTGCCCTGCTCAAGGCCAGACTCCACTGTACAGGATGCACTTCATCCAGAAATTGACCTGTTGAAAAACTCAGGTATGTATGCAGCTGTTAGGAAAAAATGAAGTTATAAAATTTGCCTATAAATGGATGGACATGGAGAAGATTATGTTGAGCGAAATTAGCCAGAAGGAGAGAGACAGATACAGAATGACTGTATTTATTTGCATGGCATAAATATATATGTACATATTATGATACCAATATCCAAGGTCAAGTGAAGCATATATCGGGGAGGTCTTGTCAAAGGTGGAAAATATATCAAACGTGTGGGAGTCAGGAGTTTAGGAAAGACAGAAAATGGAACAGGGTGCTAATAATAGTCGAGGGTACTAATGCCAACCTAGAACTGAGCATGGAAATAGAGGCAAAAGGATTCACATGACAACCTTTTTAATGTATGTTCTGTAATCCATAGTCTAGAAGGGAAGGAAAAGAGAAAGAGAGAGAAAGGCAAAGAAATAAAGAACCTGCCATGGAGCAGGGCTGGGAAGTGGGGAGGGAACCGGGGATGTTGTTGGTGGGGAGATGGGCACTGGTGGAGGGACGGGTGCTGAAACACTGTATGACCAAAACCCAAACATGAACTTTTTTAATTGTATATCTTTTTTATTTGTATGGAGATGGGCACTGGTGGAGGGACAGGTGCTGAAACACTGTAAAAAAAAAAAAAAAAAAAAAGAAAAACTCAGGTATGCGTGTTTTGTGACTAAACTCTCCAGGCTTTCACAAAGTTGGGGATAGGCTGCCTCCCCATCTTTCTATTCTTCCAGAAGGTCTAGCAGTCACACACATGCCGCAAAGCTGCTGTCCAGTTTTAGCATGCCTTTAAAATTATGGAATTCCTGGAGTGCATGGACACATATGCAGCATTTCAAACACTACAACACTGATCTCACCAGATTGGATGGGATGTAAAGCAGAAGGCAACCAATTGTGATTAACAACGTATAAACACACAAGGCTTATCCTGTAACAATACATTAGTCATCTCTTACAAGGGCTTAAGGTGTCCTTAGTGAGATACAACAATCTGACTTTCTTCTAAGGACTTTCTTCTAAGGAAATATTTTGGATGATTTTTAGTAATTAGTTTACAACAATCAATATAAAATAAGTTATAGAGGGTCTGCTATAGGGGCATGTCTAAGGGGCATTTGTTAAGATTGGAAATAATGGTGGTGGGAAGGTGAAATGTTGGTGGGATTGGTGTTGCAACACTGGATATCTGTATCAAGCCATCATGAACAAATTTGTAAAAGAAATTATAAATAAAAAAGACGAAAAAGAGAGAATACAGGCTTCTTCAGAGTAGAAATAAAAAGAAAGCAAAAAACAAAACAAAAACCAAATGAGTGCAATTGTTCTATGTCTATCCCTCTCTTTCTGACTCATTTCACTCAGCATGCTTCTCTCCATGTCCATCTATTTACAAGCAAATTTAATAACTTCATTTTTTCTAACAGTTATGTAGATGTACCACAGTTTTATTTTTTCTTTCTGGATTCTATCTGGCCATGCTCAAGGGTTACTGCTGGCTCTGCACTCAGGAGTACAGCTGGTAGTGCTTGGTGGACCATATAAGATGCAAGGGATCAAACCTGGGTAGGCTGAAAGCCCTACCTGCTATACTATGGCTCCAGTCCTGCACCACAGCTTTTATCATCAAAAAGTGGGATTCATGAATTGGATAGAGGGTAAAATTCTTTGCACATGGCTGATGGGGTTTGATCTCTGGCACCCCATATGGCTCCACAAATCTACCAGGAGTAATCCCTGAGCACAGAGCCAGGAGTAAGGAGTTGTCCCTCCAAAACAAACAAATAAACAAAACCTACATGGGATCCAGGGACCGGGGGTAAAGGCTTAGAATTCATGGCACATGCTTTGAAAGGCCCTTAGAATTTGATCCCTGGTACTTCATTGCTCCTTCAGGGATATCTGACAAAGTTTCTGCAGCTAGTTGATCTCTTTCAAGATTTATTTATCAGTCTCTGGAACAAGGCTGGTAGATGAATTTACATGGCAGCAGTAATGGGACATAGGTGTGGCTGTTGGGGCTTCTGAAGGCAGCGGGGGAGGTAAACCATCTTAACTCTGAGAAGAACTGGAGTTTTCAGTCAAATAATCGCCATGTACCTGAGATTTTCTATAGGTTAGTGTCTCTGCGGTGCTCAGTTGTGAGTTGGTGGAGTCTGGCCGGGGCATGGTGCGGTCCATTGGGGTGTGAGTGCAGCTATCAGCTATTTTCATTTGGATAAATTCGGTGCCTACCAAGAGGTGTGTAGCCTTCACAAGTCTCTGTCCATTATTACTCATTGTATCAGTGGCAGAAGGCATCTGAAAGTTGCAGGAAAGCTTTGGGGTCTGCACAATGTGCAGGCTTTTGTGGTTGCCGGGTTCTGGCCACCTGCTCTTCTTGGTGGAGACAGATCAAGGCAGGAAGGGTGAGAAAGGCCCTTCCATCTGGCAAACTGATGCTGAGATGAACAGACTGCTGCCTTCCAGGCAGGATTTGCCTTGAAAAACATTGTTAGAGATTTGGCCAGAGAGGGCAAAAGGGAGTGAAGAGCAAAAGGGAGCACACATGGAAAGGAAGTTAATAGACCCGGGGCAGCCTTCATAGAAGGACAGGGGAGGAATGGAGGAGTGGGGGTGTTGCTAACCCTGAACTCCCAGTCCAGGAAGCCCTGTGAAGTAGCATCTGCCCCTAGGCAGGCTCAGTTAGTTTTTAATTTTTCAGTGTCCATGAGTTTAGATTGGAACTGGCATTGAACCAGGATTTACTTTCGCTGATATGAATGGAATTAAAGGAAATTGGTAGATTATGTTTAGGGTCAGAGGGATACACCTGGGTGTCCTTGTATCACCTGTATCACCTGTATTACCTGTCTTCCCATTGTTTATCGATTTGCTCGAGCGGGTGCCAGTACTGACTCCATTTGTTGGGAATGACGTGCATTATTGTTACTGTTTTTGGCATATCGGATACACCACATGCAGCTTGCCAGGCTCTGCTGTGGCTCTGGGTTCATCCCAGGGGGCCAGTCCCAGACATGCTAATAACTTGCCACCACGTTAAGCAACATTATTAGTTATTTTCTAATTATTTGGGGAAGAGGTTGAAGGTTGAGTGAGCAAAGGACTCGTTAAGAAGATCCCTTTATTTCCAAACTTTTCCTGAGAAACAAACACCTACGTGATCCACCTGTTGACTTAGCTTCCTTGCGGATCTAAACCTGATAATCTCTGCCTAGTTATGGTAAATATTTTCTCACTAGATTTACTGTGCTCCAGGTGACTGCCTGTGTGTCCTTGATCTAAACCAGTGCTGCAGATATATTTATATTTTGAGATGGGGTTAAGGCAAGTACTTCTGGCTTTGTGTTGTTATGTTCAAATCCTTATTATTGAGGGAGCTAGGTGGAAAGGCTGGAGCACATGATTTATCAGCAGGAGACTTGGGTATGATTTGATCACTGTGCTGGGAGTAGCCTTTGATCACTACTGGGTAGTGCTCCAAACAAAAGTACCATTATAATATTATTAAAAACCTCTGAAATTGATTAATAATTATTTTCTATACATGACTGTATAGATTTTGTATATTCTGAAAGATTTGGTTATAAAATTTATTTTACATGTGGTCATAGTAAACATAACACTTAGCATGATTCTTAATTTACTTCAAATTGTATTAAATGTTTATTTACATTTACCCTATTATTTTAGTAGCTGCATAATATTCTGTTAAATTAATAAGTGGATTGTTTACATTGTAAGTAACCACAAACAGCCATGCAATGACAACTTTGTACATATGTATTCCATTTTTATTATTTAAACAATTTTCTTTAGGGTTAATGTATGGACATATTTGCAAATCTCGTGCCAATTTTACTTTTGGGGATTTATTTTAAATCAGTTTTGAATATAGTTATGATGCAACAACTATAATGATTAAAAAATATTTGTTATACTTACCCGGCAGGGGAGATACCATGATCATGAAGGTGGTTTTCCCAGGGCGAGGCTTATCCATTGTACTCTGGATGTGCTGACCCCTGCGATTTCCCCAAATGTGGGAAATTCGACTGTATAATTTGTGGTAGTGGGGGACTGCGTTTGCACTCTCCCCTGAAAAAAATTTAAAAAATATTTGTTTTTCTTTCATTCCTGGCAGTGCTTAGTGACCATGAGGTGTTGGTGATCAGTCGCAGACTTCATGCATTCCCTCTCTTTGCTCTATCTCCCAGCCTTGACAAATACTACAAACTAGGAATTTGTTCTATTTTTTTGTTTTGGAGCAGGGGCTTGTTACTAAAACATTGATCAAAGGGTACAAACTAGCTTATAACTCTTTATACACTGATTACCACATCCTTTATCAAAAGACTTGAACTTAAGAAGCTTGAGATGTCTTAAATTTTTGAGGTGTGGTCACGAAATGCTTATATATATTTAGTAGTTTTATCAAAAGTTCCACTGGCCATGGGGTTCTCTTTATATATTTTAATGCACTACCATGAATTTTTATCATTTAAGTCATTTTACTTCATTGCTAAGGTTAATTTCTGTATTTTTTAAAACTTACTGTGCCTTGAGGTGTTGCAGGTGTGGCTACGGTGCCTGGCTGCATTGGCAGGTGGCAGACAGGACACAGGCTTGTCTACACCCCAGGGCTCTGCCCTGTGGGCCCTGGATGGTTGATGGTCTGATATAGAAAAAGACTGGGCCCCCTGGGATGAACCCAAAGCCAAGGCAGAGCCTGGCAAACTACCCGTGGTATATTCGAGTATGCCCAAACAGTAACAATAATGGAACTCATTCCCAATGAATGAAGACATTACTGGTGCCCGCTCGAGAAAAATTGATGAACAACGGGCAGACAAGTGACAAGTTTAAAAACTATTGATCTTAAAAAGTTTTGATTCAAAATTATGCATGTACCTGTGGCGGTGAGGTGAACAGATGAGGAGGGCTGGAGTGGAGGGGCTGTTACTACGTCACTCAGGAACTATGGTTCTCTTCACCTTCTCCATATATCCTGTTTAGAGTTGAATTGGGGAAAGAGAGTGAATGATTTATAGTATTGCCCATAGCATCTTGTTTATTTTTCCTCCCCATTGGGTAGATCTATGGTCCCCCTCTGTGTTTACAGTCTGTTCCTAATGTCCATCACTGGATTTCTGTTTGTCAGGACTGACTATAGGAGAATTCTGTATTGTCATTGCCTACTTGATAATTATTTTTCTTCTGAAACAACTAAAAACTGTAGAAAATATTTACCTGAGAGCAAATACAGTGTCTCTCAGGTAAATAATTACTACGAACCTGATTAATGAGCTAACGCTGAGTGAACTCTTAATTGCCATAGCCTGAGAAATTTTCCAGAGAGTAAAGATAAAGAAGCTATTATATAGATTCAGTGCAATCCTCATCCAAATTCAGATGACATTCTTCCAGGATCTAGAAAAATCAATAGTAAAGTTTGTATGGAATCAGAAAAGACCACAAACAGCCAAAGCCATTCTGAAAAATAAGAAACAGGGAAGTATTTCATTATCTAAGTAGGAACTGTGTTATAAAACCATATATAATGATCAAAACTACATGGTACTAAAAAAAGACTTTCTGATCAATGGGTCAGAATTGAACACCCTATAACAAAACCACACCTATATGGGCAGTTAATTTTTTGATAGGGGAGCTGAGAACATGAAATGGGGTAAAAACAGCATCTTCAACAAAAAGTGCTGGGAAAACTGGATAAGATGTGTAAGAAATTAAAGCTGGATTCATATCTTACACCTCATACAAGAGTCAATTCCAAGTAGATCAAACACCTGAACAGAATCTATAAAGTACATTGAGGAAAATGTAGGCAGAATACTTCAAGATTTGGACCTCAAAGCTGTGTTCATTGATCTGATACCAGAGGTAAAGGCATCACAATCAAAAGAAAACAAATGGAACTACATAAAGTTAAAGAGTCTTTGCATGGCAAAAGAAACATGGGCCAAAACTAAAAGACAGCTAACAATGGGAAAAATATTTACATTCAACACATAAGATAAATGTTTGGTATCCAGAACATATAAAGCACTTACAAAGCAACAAAAAATATCAAAAGCCCTATAAAAATGGGGGAGACAAAATGAATAGACATTTCTCAGTGAGAGACAGGTGGATGGCCAGTAGGCACATGAAAAAATGCTCAGCATTACTTATCATCAGAGAAATCTCAATCAATATGATAATGAGAATCATCTCCCATCAGTGAGAACGGCATATTTACTATTTTATATCAAAAATAGCAGGAACAATCTGTGTTGGCAGGGATGTGGTGAAAAAGGGACTCATCCATCGCTGGTGGGAATGTTGTCTGGTTCAACCTTCATAGAAAACAATGTGGAGAGTTCTCAGCAAACTTGGAATTGAACTGCCAAATGACCCAGAAATTCCATGTTTGGACATCTACCCCAGAACATAAAAACACTATCTCAAAATCACATGCACACTATTATTCATAGCTGCACTCAATACAATAGCTTAAGATATGGAATCAACCTAGGTGTGAAATGACAGACACACGGATTATGAAGATGTGATGTATGCACACAATAGAATTCTGTGCAGCTGCAAGGAATGATGAAATCATGCAATTTGCTGCAAGCAGTTGGAACTGGAAGAATCACATAGAGTGAAACAAGCCAGAAGAAGAAAAACAAATGCAGAACAAAAACAAACTCACTTTTCTGTGGGTATATAAGTAAAATGCAGATCATCCTTGATCCCAAGGGTGATCTGTCTTTAGAGAGGAGAATGACGAGAAGGAAAGAAATTAAGGTGGGAAGAAGAGAATAGGAAGGAACAGATCAACAGGCATCAGGGCTTCAATTATATTGGTGATATGGGTGGAGTGGTATAGCCAAATATCCAAACACAGACTCAGCAATACCAAAGACATGATATTGAAGCTGCAACCACTGGAACTTTTTATTTTTATTGATTTAATTTAGTTAATTTTTTATTATATTATACTATCATGAGAAATACAAGGCAAAACTGTTCATGATTAGGTTTCAGTCATACAGTGTTCCAGTACCCATCCCTCTGCCAGTGCACATTTCCCATCACATGACAACCCTGAAATGTCCCCTGATTTCCTCTCTCCCCCGCCACAGCCTGCCCCCTATGGCAGGCACTTTGCCTCTTCTTCTGTCTCTCTCTGTCTCTCTCTCTGTCTGTCTCTCTGTCTCTCTCTCTCTCCCTCCCTTCTCTTACGCATTGTGGCTTTCAATACATATATTTAGAGGCTATCATGTATATGCCTTTGCTTACATTCAATGCTTAGTTCTAGGCTGGTATTAACATTTCCAACAATTATTATCACACTGGTCCCTTTTCTGACTTACCTAAACTCTGACTCCCACACACTTGCGATAGATTTCACCAACTGACAAGTCCTCCTGATCCATGTTTTGCCTGTCTTTGGGTATTAGTATCATAATATATATATATATATACATATATACACACATATACATATATTTATATCCCACAAATGAATGCAGTCATTTCATTTTTTTGTTTTTAATTTTTTAAAAAAATATTTTATTATACCACTGTGAGATATAGTTACAAAGATGTTCATAAGATGTTCCTATTTGGGGTTTTGGTCATGCAATGTTTCAGCACCCATCCCCTCCACCAGTGCCCGTTTCCCACCACCAATGTCCCCGATTCCATCCCCCTCCCTAGCCTGCCTCTGTGGCAGGTTCTTAAATTCTTTCTCTTTCTCTCTCTCTTTTCTCTTTTCTTTCCCTTCCACATTGTGGATTACAATACATACATTAAGAGATTCTCATGTGTATCTTTTTGCCTGTATTTAATGCTCAGTTCTAGGTTGGTATCAGCACTTTCGACAATTATTAGCACACCGTTCCATTCTCTGTCTTACCTAGCCTCTGACTTACATACATTTGTGATAATTTCCACCTTTGACAAGACCTCCTGTTCCATGTTTCACCTGGCCTTGGATTTTGGTATCATAATATGTACATATATATATTTATGTCATGCAAATAAATGCAGTCATTCTATATCTGTCTCTCTCTTTCTGGCTAATTTCACTCAACATGGTCCTCTCCATGTCCATCCATTTATAGGCAGATTTCATAACTTCATTTTTTTCTGACAGCTGCATAGTATTCCATTGTGTAGATGTACCATAGTTTTTTTTTCTTTTTTAATTTTTATTTTTACAATTACAAAGATATACAATTAAAAAGTTCATATTTGGGTTTTGGTCATACAGTGTTCCAGCACCCATCCCCACCACCAGTGCCCATCTCCCCACCACCAACGCCCCGGTTCCCTCCCCCTCCCCCAGCCCTCCTCCATGGCAGGTTCTTTATTTCTTTACATTTCTCTCTCTTTCTCTTTTCCTTCCCCCCAGACTATGGATTACAGAACATACATTAAAGGGTTGTCATGTGTATCTTTTGCCTCTTTTTAATGCTCAGTTCTAGGTTGGCATTAGTACCCTCGACAATTGTTAGCACACTGTTCCATTTTCTGTCTTACCTAGCCTCTGACTCCCACACGTTTGTGATAATTTCCACCTTTGACAAGACCCTCCTGATATATGTTTCACTTGACCTTGGATATTGGTATCATAATATGTACATCTATATTTATGTTATACAGATAAATGCAGTCATTCTGTATCTTTCTCTCTCCCTTCTGGCTAGTTTTGCTCAACATAATCTTCTCCATGTCCATCCATTTATAGGCAAATTTTATAACTTCATTTTTTCCTGATAGCTGCATAGTATTCCATTGTGTAGATATACCAAAGCTTTTTTTCAGTCATCGATTTTCGGGCACTCTGGTTGTTCCGATTCTGGCTATGGAATAATCGCTATGAACATAAAAGTAGGGTTGTTCCTGCATATTTTTGGTTTCCCAGAGTAGATTCCCAGGAGTGGTATGCTGGATCAAATGGGAGTTCAATTTCTAGTCTTTGGAGGGATGTCCATATTGTTTTCCAGAAAGGCTGTACCAGCCGGCATTCCCACCAACAATGGATGAGTGTCCCCTTTTCCCCACATTCACGCCAGACTTGTTGTTCTTGCACTTTGAATATGTGCCAGTCTCTGTTGTACCATAGCTTCTTTATCCAGTCATTGTTTCTTGGATACTCTGGTTGTTTCCAGATTCTGGCTATTGTGAATAATGCTGCTATGAACATTATATCTGTCTTTTTCCCCTGGCTAATTTCACTCAACATGATAATCTCCATGTCCATCTTTTTTTTTCTTTTTTGGGTCACACCCGGCGATGCCAGGTGTTACTCCTGGCTCTTTGCTCAGGAATTACTCCTGGCGGTGCCGGGGGACCATATGGGGTGCCAGAGATTGAACCCGGGCTGGCACAGGCCAGTCGCGTGCAAGGCAAATGCCCTACCCACTGGGCTATGGCTCCGGCCCCTATGTCCATCCATTTATACACAAATTTAATAACTTTGTTTTTTCCTAACAGCTGCATAGTATTCCATTCAACATTTCTGGAACCTTGAGTAGAGTACTCAAGATTCAGTGAAAAGGTAAAATTAACCCTGGAACTACAACTGCCCTGATGTTCTAACAAACAAAACTTAAAACCTGCTGAGGTGTTCAACCCATTGAGGTTTCTATGATATCCCACTATTTTCTTCTGGCATATAGGTAAATGTATAAACCTCCATAAATAT
Source organism: Cryptotis parvus (assembly GCA_021461705.1). Lineage (NCBI taxonomy): Eukaryota > Metazoa > Chordata > Mammalia > Eulipotyphla > Soricidae > Cryptotis > Cryptotis parvus. The sequence goes on from JAJIBD010028708.1 coordinate 45,384, forward strand.
TAAGGAAGTTATATTGCATGTAATTTCTTTTTTTCCATCTTGCTTCTTTCAATATTCTATATATTTTATGACTTTTGTTTGTCTTTCTGGTTATGATATGTCGTGGAGTATTTTTTATTTGGTTCTCTTTTGGCTGCAACACTTTAGGCCACTTAAATCTGGATGCACTTTTCAACTCTGGGAACTTCTCAGCTATTATTTCCTTGACCAATGAGTCCTTATCAAAATTGCCTTCATATTCCTCCAGGGCTCTGATGATTCTTAGATATTTTTCTGTCTTTTGTTGTTGTCTAAAGATTTTCTGTATCACATCTTGAAGTTGGCTGATTTTATCCCCAGCTGCTGTTATTCCGCTAACAAAGTCTTCTACTGAGGTTTTCTTTCACCTACTACACTCTTTAGTTATGTCACTTCTGATTATTCTGAGCTGATATTTCATGCTAAACATACTTAGCATGTTAGCTCTGAATTCCTTAACTGAGAGGTAATTGAGTTGACTAGTAAAGGTTGAGTCTTCAGGCTACTCTCTAAGGGTGGGGGTTCTGTACTGCCTCTGTTGCAGTCTGAAGGTGAGTCTAATTTACCAACCATGCAACCCAGTCTCCTAAAGTTGTCTTAGAGATTCAGACGAGATTGCTCTTTTTCTTCTCCGACAAAGCTATTTTTGTTGTTTCTACCTAGTTGTTTGTATTTTCATGTGACGTTTTCAGGGAGAGTTATAATGCCATCAGTCCTGAATCTCTTCTGGCTATAATTTAAGGTACTTTGGGCTCTTTGAATTCTTACTGGCACCACTTAATTTGTGAGTTTCTGTGGTAATAGATGATCAAAGCTAGCTAGAATTATGCTATTATTAGCATGACGTGGTTGGGGTTATCCAAACCACTCCAGAGTCCGTCTAGTTCTGAGTACTGCCCCTTGAATACGAAGGAGAGAAATGTCATGCAGTTGCATGAGCTATAGGAAGATTCTATTGTTCAGCTGAGCCGGAAGGAAAGGCAGCACCAGGTGAAGCCAAGTGCAATGGTAGAGCTGGCCATTTAAATTAGGTTTAGGGGAAACAACCGGGCTGGGAGTATTCTGTGCTCCTTTGTGGGCCCATAGGAAGCAGATGGGACCAACTAAATTATTTCCAATGGAACTTTTCTCATATTTTTTCTCTACCTGTGTAGTTCTTTAGTTCATTGTTTTTTTCTTTTAAAAATAACCTAAGTCTATTATAATTTAAACAACAAAATATGTGCAATTCTATCTCTTAAGGTATAAGCTATATTTGCCACATAATAAGGTACATCACTTGATCACTTCACTTGAATCCCGTTATTCATCGATTTGCTCGAGCGGGCGCCAGTAACATTTCCATTGGACCCTATCACGTGCCAATGTAGCCCAATGGCATCTGGTTGATTCAGGAATATGAAGAGCCTCAAACCGTTCCTTCAGGGTCTTAACAAGGAAATCTGATCATCTTGTAGGTGGGCAGCCACGTGATCTTTTGACATCCTGTGGGATCCAGTCATAAGGTACATATATATCATATAATTTGTGTACCTTAAAGAAGGTATATTTTATATACAATAAATTTACAGACATTTCTGTCAAGGAATCTGAAGAAATAGACTTTAGTTTTTCATTTGTTAGTTTAAATTAGAAAAAAATTCACATGTATTAAACCTTTTACCTCATGTTAGATGCTAGAATGAGAACTCAGTTGATTATAATTTAACTTACTGATAACTTGATTCTACAACAGTGTCCTCAAATACTTGTTTGGGATGTTTTTCCCAATTTTGTAGTTGGGACATTTGTAGTTGATGTGTTCCCATCTTAAACACTTGGACTAGGAAGGAAAAAGCCTGGATAGAAGTTTATGTAAGAGATGTCACAGAGAGAACACAATACCTAATTTTACATTTGTAAAAGTACGTTTATGAAAATGGTTAAAGTTGCCAAAGTGTTTTGGTCCAGGCCAATAAATTAGGTTTTTGTCTATTTCATACTTTACAAGTATTTGAAAAATACATTACTAGAAGAGTTTCAGAGAGAAAAGTTTTGAGTTTGAAGTTCATGAACTCATATTACTATTTTCCATCTTAGAATTTGTACAAATAGGACTACATATTTTAAGAGGGAATATAGCACATCTAGAGGTGCATTGGGGGCTACTCAATAGCTCCTGGCAGTGTTTTGGGGACAATGATATACTGGAGGTTGAACCTGGAGCTCTTGCATGAAAAGAATATACTCAGTCCTTTTAGTTGGCTTTCCAGCTCTAGCATTCCACTCTCAATGACAAACTTAAAAACGTATCTAAGGTCAGGAAAAACATAGATCAAGAGGTCTTGTCAAAGGGGAATCTACCACAAACATGAGGGAGTCAGAGGTTAGGTAAGACGAGAGAAGGGAACAATGTGCTAATAATTGTCAAAAGTGATAATACCAGCCTAGAACTGAGCATTGAATACCAGCAAAAAGATACACATGATAACCTCTAAATGTATGTATTGTAATCCACAATGTGTAAGAGAAGGAAGAGAGAAAGAGAGAGAGAGAAAGAGAGAAAAAAGATAAAGAACCTGCCATAGAGGCAATCTAGGGAGGGGGAGGGAATCGGGGACATTGGTGGTGGGAAATGGGCACTGGTGGAGGATGGGTGCTGGAACACTGTATGACCGAAACCCAAACATGAACTTCTTTGTAATTGTATATCTTTCGGTGGTATAATAATATATTAAAAAAATGAAAAACAAAACAAAACAAAAAATCACCTGTCAGAAATGTACACAGGTGAAGTGACAGGTATTGGAATATTATATTGGAACTGAAATCGAATCATGAACAACTTTATAACAGTGTATCTTATCATAATTCAGTTAAAAATAAATAAAAATTCCCTAGCCCTATCTTACTTGTGGTTGGGGAGAGAGTACATTGGTAAGGCATTGACCTTTCACATGACAATCTTCGTTTGTTACCCAGAACTGCATATGGTGGCCTGAGTAGGCTCAGTGGTGATCCCTGAGCACAGAGTCAGAAATCTAGAAATAGCCCCTGTGCACCATCAGGTGTTGCCAAGGTATCCAAAAGTAAAACAAAAACATATCACCTGGCTGGGAAAACACTGTTTTCTGGTGAATATGCAATCATGGTATGAAGTAACTTATTGCTCCATAAGACACACCCCTTAGAGGCTGCAGTGTTCAGACTTACAGACATAGGTCCCTCTCCACCAGGCCAGTTTCTCACTCAGAGCTTTCGCTATAGCCTCTGATGAAATTGACCCCTCAGCTGTGGTCCAGTACTGATCTGAGGGCTCTGATATCAATATTTTTCTCAGGGATATGGATGGGAAAAGTTTGAATGGGGAGCCAAGTTACTTCATCAAGTGGTTTCTCAAAGCTTTTATGTCTGTAAACAGGTGATTAAAACCATTACTCTAATCTCTGACTGGAGATAACAAGCACCATAAGTGGGTATAATCTTAGTAGCGTCCAACTGGAGGTGGGAAAGATGTTTTGCATAACCCAAGAGCTATTGTAGAGAGAGTCTATTGGGGAGGGTCACAGTTGAATCTTGTTCAACTCCCAACAATTTCCACAAATGGGGTCTTCCCAAAGGCTCTCATTCTAGCTCTCATTCTAGCATGTAGGCCTTCAGGTGTAGATGTCAGCCTCTCAGAGGCCTCCACTAGCAGAAATATGGGCAATTCCATCCTCAGCATCTAGCTCCTGGTTGGTTTCTCGCACAGTGGTGTTAGCCCTGGTCAGCGTTTTTCTGTCCCTTCCATCCTGAGCCCTGAATTTCAACTTTCAGTACCAGAGTCCTTGATACAGCCACAAATCTTAAGTCACCAATAAAAGAAAAAGAATAGAAGCAAAAAGGAAAGACAGAAGGAAAAAATTGCTATCATAGCCCACCCTCTCTTTGGGGCCTCGGTGCCCAGTGATGGCTAGATTAAATTATATTACACCTTTCCTACCCTACCCCTCTAAGTGTGGAAGACTTGAGGGAGGGTGGAGAAGAGGCAGATGAGAAGCAAGGGTCAAGTATATTGGTGGTGATAAAGAATGATAGAGCTAACTATCCAAAACAGAGTCCACAATAGTGAAATCATGAAAACCAAACTTTAATTAATTAATTAATTACATTTATTATACCACTATAATAAAGTGGAATTACTGGGTCATATGGCAGATAAATTCTAAGTTCACTGAAAACTCTCCATACTGTTTCCCACAGGGGTTGGCCCAGACAGCATTCCTACCGGCAGTGGATGAGAGTTCCTTTTTGTTGGATGACAGGCCTAGCTGGCTTGGGAGCTTTGCTGTTTTATCCACTCACAGCTTAATCTATTTACATCTTCCTAAGCCAGGGTTTATACTAATGTGATCTCTGTTCTGTGTAAATACTGGTGGAGGGTGTGGCAGTTACAGAAGTCACCTTGACTCTGAATGAGTAATTTCTGACTTACTATTATATATCTACGATGACTTCTATGTTATCCATATTGGGCACAGCTCCTCTTTATACACACTGGACCCAGCGTGGGACAGTTAGAATTTACCAGGAGACTACCACCCTGGCTATGTTGAGACTATAGTTTAAGATTATAGGAAGGATCATGAGATAGACATGGGGCAGAGCTGCTATTGGCTCTCACAGTGCCCAGCCGCTCATGAGGTACCCGGGAGGGGTGGCAGGTTCTAGCCCTGGCCCGCCACCCCAGCAGAGCCCTCACAACAAGCCAGACGACCCTCCACTCCATGAGGACCTCCATTTTCCACATCCGGACTTCCCCCTCGTCAGAACTCCACCCAGCAGACCAGCCTATCACAGCCAGGCTCATCAAGATCCACCCTGCTGCAGTCTGTTTTAATCCAGCCCAGGTATGCTGATCCAGAGATAGACATGGGGCAGAGCTGCTACTGGCTCTCACTGTGCCCAGCCGCTCATGAGGTGCCCTAGAAGGGGTGGCAGGTTCTAGCCCTGGCCTGCCACCTCAGCAGAGCCTCACAACAAGCCAGATGACCCCCCACACCATGAGGGCCTCCATTTTCCACATCCGGACTTCCCCCTCGTCAGAACTTCACCCAGCAGACCAGCCTATCACAGCCCGGCTAGCGGCCACACGATTCATCAATAAATGCTGGATTTACAGATGACTACAAGAGTATGCTACCCACACGGCAAAGCCTGGCAAGCTACCCATGTCGTATTTGATATGCTAAATACCAGTAACAATTATAGACCTCATTCCCATGACCTGATGGAATGGTTTGAGTCTCTTTATGTTCCTGGAACAAGCAGGTGCCCTTGGGCTCTACTTGCATGAGACAGGTCATATGGAGATGTTACTGGTGCCCTTCCGAGCAAATCAATGATGAATGGGAAGACAGTGACAGTGACAGTGACAGGAAGGATCATACTAGTTTGCCCTCAAGCAGGCGGAGTGTGATCCTTTCAGTACTACAGAGAACAAGATACTCAGAATCACCCTGGTGCAGATAATATATAAGAAGGACCTTGTAGATACCATCTAGATTGCATGAAGCTCATGAAATTAAAACGTATTACTTTATGCCAGACCCCCCATTTCTCTCTAGTGTTTTGCATTAGAGATAATCTTGGAATGAATTAGTCCTTGGCATAATCATTTGTTTAGACCTGTAATAGGGTGTGGCACCACCCTTCTACACTCTTCTACTATCTAGAAGCTGTTTAGTTGATCTTTGTTGACAGGACCCTCCCTGAAGTTAGGATTACTTTTGTGTATATAAGGGTACTGACTTGAGGTACTGTCTCCTCTCTGGTGGGATCCACTTTGGTGGGACTCTCTCTGGTGGGATCCTCTTTGGTAGGAGACTTGGGAACTCGTATATGGTCTAAGTTCTGACCAGACCTAGAGGTCTTCCATTATATTGAACCGTGGTGGTAGAGCTTGTTGTACTATTAAAAGCCTTTTTGGAACTGTGCCGGATTCATGAGTTTTCATCCATATACTGGTGGCCTCGGAGGTAGAAGAGAACTGTCCTGATACTGTTGGGGACCCTAGTGGCTCCCCTGACACTTTTCACCACATCCCTGCCAACACAGATTGTTCCTACTAGTTTTTTTTTAAGTATAAAGTATTTTATTTATTTATTTTTTTAAGTATTTTATTATACCACCGTGAGATATACAAATAAAAAGATATACAATTAAAAAGTTCATGTTTGGGTTTTGCTCATACAGTGTTCCAGCACCCGTCCCTCCACCAGTGCCCATCTCCCACCACCCACATCCCCGGTTCCCTCCCCCTTCCCCAGCCCTGCTCCATGGCAGGTTCTTTATTTCTTTCCCTTTCTCTCTCTTTCTCTTTTCCTTCCCTTCCAGACTATGGATTACAGAACATACATTAAAAGGTTGTCATGTGTATCCTTTTGCCTCTATTTAATGCTCAGTTCTAGGTTGGCATTAGTACCCTCGACTATTATTAGCACCCTGTTCCATTTTCTGTCTTACCTAAACTCTGACTCCCACACGTTTGTGATAATCTCCACCTTTGACAAGACCTCCTGATATATGTTTCACTTGACCTTGGATATTGGTATCATAATATGTACATATATATTTATGCCATGCAAATAAATGCAGTCATTCTGTATCTGTCTCTCTCCTTCTGGCTAATTTCGCTCAACATAATCTTCTCCATGTCCATCCATTTATAGGCAAGTTTTATAACTTCATTTTTCCTAACAGCTGCATAGTATTCCATTGTGTAGATGTACCAAAGCTTCTTTATCCAGTCATTGATTTTCGGGCACTCTGGTTGCTTCCAGATTCTGGCTATTGTGAATAATGCTGCTATGAACATAAAAGTAGGGATGGTGTTTCCGCTGCGTATTTTTGGTTTCCCAGAGTAGATTCCCAGGAGTGGTATGGCTGGGTCAAATGGGAGTTCAATTTCTAGTCTTTGGAGGAAAGTCCATATTGTTTTTCCAGAAAGGCTGTACCAGCCGGCATTCCCACCAACAATGGATGAGTGTCCCCTTTTCCCCACATCCATGCCAGCACTTGTTGTTCTTGCTCTTTTGAATATGTGCCAGTCTCTGTGGTGTAAAGTGGTATCTCATTGTTGTTTTGATTTGCATCTCTCTGATGATTAGTGATGATGAGCATTTTTTCATATGTTTCTTGGCCATTCGAATTTCTTCCTTGCTGAAGTTTCTGTTCATTTCTTGTCCCCATTTTTTGATGGGGTTGTTTGTTTTCTTCTTGTAAAGTTCTACCAGTGCCTGATATATCCTGGATATTAACCCCTTATCAGATGGGTATTGGGTGAATATTCTTTCCCATTCTGTGGACTGCTTTTGTATCTTAGTCACTGTTTCTTTTGAGGTGCAGAAGCTTTTTAGTTTCATGTAGTCCCATATGTCTATCTTTTCTTCTAGTTGCTTTGTTAGTGATGTTTCACCTTTGAAGATGCCTTTAGCTTCAATGTCGTGGAGGGTTTTTCCTATATTTTCTTCAATGTACTTTTATGGATTCAAGTCTGATATTGAGATCTTTAATCCATTTTGATCTGATTTTTGTGCATGGTGTTAGACACAGGTCCAAATTCATTTTTTTACATGTTGCTGCCCAGTTTTCCCAACACCACTTGTTGAAGAGGCTTTCCTTACTCCATTTTAGACTCATTGCACCTTTATCAAAGATTAAATGATCATGTGTTTGAGGTTGGGTGTCAGGATACTCAATTCTATTCCATAGGTCCACAGGTCTGTTTTTTATTCCAATACCATGCTGTTTTAATTACTACTGCCTTGTAGTACAGTTTGAAGTTGGGAAAGGTGATGCCTCCCATCTTCTTTTTTCCCGAGGATTGCTTTAGCTATCCTTGGGGGTTTATTGTTCCATACAAATTTCAGGAGCGTTTGGTCAATTTCTTTGAAGAATGTCATCGGTATCCTTATAGGGACTGCATTGAATCTGTACAGAGCTCTAGGGAGTATTACCATTTTGACAATGTTGATTCTCCCCATCCATGAACAGGGAATGTGTTTCCATTTCCTTGTGTCCTCTTTTATCTCTTGGAGCAGTGTCTTGTAGTTTTCTTTGTACAGGTCCTTTACATACTTGGGTAAGTTGATTCCTAGGTATTTGATTTTCTGTGGCACAATTGTGAATGGAATAGTTTCCTTAATATCCCTTTCTTCTGTTTCGTTATTTGTATATAGGAAAGCCACTCTCTTTTGATATGTGACGTTATCACTGGTGTAAGATGGTATCTTATTGTCACCTTGGTTTGAATTTCTCTGATGATAAGTGATGCTGATCATTTTTTTCATGTGCCTACTGGCCATCCACCTGTCCCCACTGAGAAGTGTCTAATCATTTCCTCCCCACTTTTTGATAGGTTTTTGAATTTTTTGGTAGATTTTAGTGACTACTTTAAATATATTGGATATCAAACCTTTATTTGATGTGTTAAATGTAAATTTTTCCCCATTCAGATAGCTGTTTTTCAGTTTCAGCCCATGTTTCTTTTGCCATGCAGAAGCTCTTAAACTTTATATGTCTCTTTTGTTTATTTTAAATTGTGTTGTCTTTGCCTTTGGTGTCAAATCATTGAAGATGTAATTTTTGTTCCAAATTTTGAAGTGTTCTCCCCATATTTTCCTCAATGTACTTTATAGGTTCTGGTCAGATCTCAAGGTCTTTGATCCACTTGGACTTTTGTGTGAGGTGTAAGATACGAATCCAGCTTTAATTTATTACATGCTGTTATACAGTTTTCTCAGCACCATTTGTTGAAGAGGCTGTCTTTACTTCATTTCATGTTCTCAGCTTCCTTATCAAAAATTAACTGTTCATATCTATGGGATTTTGTCATGGTGCATTTGATTCTAACGCATTGCTCAGAAAGTCATTTTTCCATAATATATGTATATATAATATAAATAATATATTATATAATATATATTACATATATATATATATATATATAAAATGAAACCAATATCCAAGGTCAGGCGAAACATGGATCAGGAGGTCTTGTCAAAGGTGGAATCTAGCACAAATGTGTGGGAATCAGAGGTTAGGTAAGACGGAGAAGGGAACAGTGTGCTAATAATTGTCAAAAGTGATGATACCAGCCTAGAACTGAGCATTGAATATAGGCAAAAAGATACACATGATAACCTCTAAATGTATGTATTGTAATCCACAGTGTGTAAGAGAAGGAAGAAAGAGAGAGAAAGAGAAAGAAAGAAAAGAGAGAAGGGAACAGTGGTCTAATAATTGTCAAAAATGCTAACACCAACCTAGAACTGAGCATTAAATACAGGCAAAAAGATACACATGATAACCTCTAAGTGTATGTATTACAATCTACAATATGTAAGAGAAGGAAGAGAGAAAGAGAGAGAGAAAGAGGAGGAGAGAAAGAGAGAGAGAGAGAGAGAAGAGATAAAGAACCTGCCATAGAGGCAGGCTAGGGGAGGGGTGAGGGAATCAGGGATATTGATGGTGGGAAATGGGAACTGGTGAAGAGATGGGTGCTGGAATACTGTATGACTGAAACCCAAACATGAACATCTTTGTAATTGTATATCTCATGGTGGTATAATAAAATATATATAATAAAATATTTAAATATTTTTTTAAAAAAAGAATCTGCCATAGAGGCAGGCTAGGGAAGTGGGGAGTGAAATGGGGACATGGTGGTGGGAAATGGGCACTGGTGGAGGGATGGGTGCTGGAACACTGTAAGATTGAAACCCAAACATGAACTTCTTTGTAATTGTATATCTCATGGTGGTATAATAAAATATAAAAAAATGGTGTTATGAATTTAATAAAACTTTTAACTTCTTCCATAAAGGATTTGGAAAAGTAACCCCCAATTTTCTTCTGTATTTATTTATTTTTGTCTTTTTGGGGTCACACCTTGCCATGCTCAGGGGTTACTCTTGACTCTGCACTCAATAATTACTCCTGGGAGTCCCCAGAGGACCATATGGGATGCTGGAGATTGAACTTGGGTCAGTCATATGCAAGGAAAATTTCTTACCTGCAGTACTATGGCTCTGACCCATATTCATTTTTATTTTCCACATTTATCTCAAAGAACACATTCTACAACTGCAAAACAATAAAGAGCAAATATTGTTCTTCCAAAATTACACCAGAATCTGCATCACTTACATTTTTTAAAACTAAAGAGTTTCTGAGATCTACTAACTTTCTTCCCCCATGCATCCAACTGCCCAGATGAGACCTGTCTAAGTGGCACAGCAAACGCTCCTGCTCTTCCAGGCAGGCCTCCAGGTGGTTGTT
>JAJIBD010028709.1:0-11031 GCA_021461705.1 Cryptotis parvus
TTAATGCTTAAAACTAACTGTATTGGAGGGGTGATTGTGGCTCCCCTTGGGAGATCCCAGGCCCAGGCTCAGGGCCCTCCTGTGGGTTCCAGAGCCTTGACATTACTTGGGGTCAGGGGGGTGACTATGGCAGCAGATGCTGAGACCTAGCTGGGTCCCCCAGCAGTACTCACTGTCTGTTAGGGCCGCCCCGCACCCCAGCCTGTGTCAGGGCGGATATTGTTTCCCCTGACCTGTCACGCGAATAACAAGCAAGGCTAGAGGTTCCTTTATTGCTACTTTGTTTCCCTCTCCTGGCTTGCTCTCCTGTAGGAATCTCTCCTCTCTCCAGTGGTTTCTCTTGGGGGCGCTGGGAGGGGGTGTGCTGGGAGGGGGTCTTTGCAGGCTCCTCTCTCAGGGCCTCTCACTTCCAGATGTCTCTCTTCAAGGCTCCATGCTCTGGCCCTCTCCAGGATGTCTCCTTTCGGGACCTTTTCCTTAGGTCCTTTCAGCTCAGGCTTTTCCCTCTTCAGGGCTTCTTTTCTCTGGATTTCTGGGCTAGTGTCGTATTTCCCTAGTTACCTTGTTCCATCTTCTGCTACCATATCTTGTGTCACTGAATCCCTATCTTGAGTTCCTCCATGTTGCCCTGCTGCCGGTGGGCCTAATATTCAGAAACCCTGACGCTCTGTAGCCCTGTAGATTTGATGCCAGCCCTCGGGCTCAGGCACCAGGCCTTGTGGCTCTGGTGCTGGCCCTCCGGGCTAGGCATCAGGAGCAGCTCCATGGCCTAGGTGCTGGCCAGGCACCAGAGGCTGCTACTCTCTTACTCCAGAAACTCCCCAGGATGCTCTCCTGGGGCCTCTATAGTCTGGGCCAGGTTCAGAACCCTGGTCTCAATTGTCTTAACAGACCTTGGGAGGTACTGTGCCTTTAAGATCCCAAACATATTCATGTAACTTAGCATGTGGAATCACTAGTTACCCAATTTACATTTTGTTGTCATATATTCATATGTACTTTTGTTCTTAGCATAACAATGGGAATGCCACACAATGCTAACTTAACAGTCTGTTCCAGAGGTTCTTTTAAAAATTTTTGGGGCTTTTGGGCCATGCCTGTCAGTACTCAGAGGTTACTCCTGCCTCTGCACTCAGAAATTAACTCCTGCCGGTGTTCATGGAAGTACGTGGGATACTTGGGAGTGAACTGAACCCAAGTTGACTGCATGAAGGCAAGTCCAATACCCACTGTTCTATCTCTCTGGCCTCAAGAACTTTGTGCCTCAAGAACTTTGTGATGTTGTAAGATTCTTTAGCTTAGTAATGAATGAGAAGGACTGAAAGGAAGAGATAATAATGACTTCCCTCTTTCTCCTTATTTTCTCTTATCATTTTCGTGATATACAGGGAATAAACATGAATGAGAAAAGATATGATTGAGTTTCTTGTTCTTTTTTTCCTTCTTTTAACTTTCAAAACAACTTCCAGTTTGGAAGAGAAAGTCTAGTTTACTTGGAGCTGTTGTCATCCAGCCTACTGAGTGATAAATGTGACAAGCTTCCTTTGTACTCTCTTGGAGTTTTACTGGACACCCCTGCCTTATAAACCCACCTGAATTCAATGCTCATGACCATTGTGTGCACTCTATGTGAACTGAGTAGCAAATATGTAGGCCTGTATATGTCTCATTCACTCACATGTGTTCTCTCATTGCCCCCAGAGACTGCACCTTCAAAACAATTTCAAGGATAAATTTATTATTTCCACAATGGTAACATTAGGGTTGTTAAACCTCCCATGGGGCCTTTCTGAGCATGGCATCTTGCACAGCTACACAAGTTGCCTTCCCAGGAAGTTGACCCCACACATATACTTATTATTAAGTTCACTTTGCTCCAGAGGCTCATAGTGGTCACAATTCTAGGGAAGTTAAAAAAGGGGGACTGACGATTCATCAGTGTGCTGTTACAGTTAATTCCAAGACTCTAAACAGATTTTCATTATTCCTTCTCACCATACGGTAAACTATCTGACCATCCAGGTCTGGGACCCTGGATGTACTTTATATATGTGTGATTTGTTGGGGAAATGGTTTTCAGAAAAATTCTTCCTGAGAGTGGAGAAAGCAAGAGAGTTAAGGAAGGAAAGGAAAGGAAGGAACAACTTAGAAGGAGGGTTCAGTGAAACCAACTGTAGATAGATGCTCAGAGAAGTTCAGAAGCACAACCTACAGGTAAAGCGCTTCTGAGCTCTTGAGACAACAGGACCATACTCTTCTATCACTGTATCAGTTATTGGCCACAAGCTCTTCTACGGGAGGAGCAAAGAGGGCTGGCAGAGGCCTCTTTCTCTCATTCTCTCTGGAGAACAAAGACAATTTCAACTATTAGACACCACATACATAGCAGCGGAGGGGGGTCTGCACCAGTCAGGAAAATAAAGGCTGGGAGGAGAATCTATAGTGTCTAAAAGTAGCATCCCTCAACCTTTTTACACCTCTAAATCATATCTGTCCCGATCCACAATCAACAGTTATAACCAAGGTAGTAGATCAGCGTTTTAACCTTCCTATACCTACAGACCGGAAGTAACCTTGGGTCAGTGATTGAAGACCAACATCTATTGCATATGTGAGACTAGCTTTTTATTTTATTTTTATTTATTATTATTTTGGTATTTGGATCCCACCCAGTGGTGTTCAGGGGACTGTTCCTTGCTCTCTGTTCACGGTTTACCCCTGAAGGTGCTAGGGGACAATATGTGTTGCTGGGGATTGAACCTTGGTTAGCTATTTGCAAGGCAAATGCGCACCTGTACTAACAATCTCTCTAGCCAAAACTATTGTTTTTAATGTCTGGAAAATATTGCCTACCATCAAGTTTACAAACCTCTCTGTCTATTGACGCCTAGTTGTGTGTGTGATTTTTTTTTAATCTACATTTCCATCTCCAAACAAAAGTCTAAATTGTGGCAGGCACATGTTCTAGTCTTCTTTGTATTCCTAATTCATTCCTAATTCAGAGACTGACATTGGAGTGAAGCTAAATAAGCATTTTATCAAATGAAGAGCAGCTTGGGGTAGACGACAGCAATTGAACTCCAGGCTAAGTAATTTAGGCGTGATTCTGCTGGCAGTTGGAAGGCGTCTCAAATACTTGTTGGCAGCTGTGCAATGTATGTTGGACTCAGGAGAGAGTGAGAGAACAGCCAAGAGAGTGTTGCAGCAATACAGGCAAAAACTACTGAAAGGCAGAACTCTGACAGGAGTTGTGAGTGTGGAGAGGTAGAGGCGGAAGTCATTAAGGAAGTGTTATATCTGAAAGATCCTGATGTTCTGGGGCTAACCAGTGTAGAGCCTCTCCAGGGATGGAAGTAAACGTCTTTAGAATTGCATTTATAAGCCCCCCTGAGCAGATAAAGGATCGTTTCTCTTGTTTGTATGGAAGAACACACTAAAAAACAAGTCCATGTGGGTTTTCTCATTGTCACATAAAATTAGGCAAAATTGGGCCTGGGAATAATTTTGTTCCTCCATATTTTGGCCAGAACTCCATTATCTGATGTGAGAAACCCAGAGTCATCAGTGTGGAATTTGCTCAGTTCATTAGCACTTGGGGGAATTTAAAATTAAAGTGGTTTCCCATGACAGTGCTTTCAAATCAATCATCCTATATAGCAACTAATGTGTTCCAGAGCTGCAGATTCAGCACATTATTCTCTGTGTATTCTGGGTTGCATCCTGGTTAGAATGATTTAACAATGTCTCAGATGATTAGGAAATACATGTTGTGTTTTATGTGTGTTTAAATTTTTTTTTTCTTTCCTGAATTCTTCCAGCATTGATATAAGCAAAGTGATGTCCATTTCTCTCTTTTTGGACTCTATAGCTTCTAAACAGGTACCTGCTGTTCACATTATTTTCCGAGAGCCTGTTCCTGGGACCCCTGTAACATGGACAGGCCCTGGGTTTATGAAGGTTCTCTCTGGAACTGGCTTAAGATTTGACATCAACAGCATCCCCTTTCCCATGGATTTTGCTATTGCCGCTTGCTATGAAGCACAGGTACCATTTAACTACAACTTTTCAGTGGTAAAAAGCTGAGTGGGGCCGGAGCGATGACCCAGCAGGTAGGGCGTTTGCCTTGCATGCAGCAGGCCTGTGCCGGCCTGGGTTCGATCCCGGCATCCCATATGGTCCCCGAGCACCGCCAGAAATAATTCCTGAGTGTAGAGCCAGGAGTAACCCCTGAGCGCCGCTGGTTGTGACCCAAAAAAGCCAAAAAAAAAAAAAAAAAAAAAAAAAAGCTGAGTGCATTCTAGTCCTGTTACATAGGTTGATCAAAAAATGGTTTGCAAAAAAAAGTCTACATCTGGAAAGCATTACAAGTGAAAATATTTCCCCAAAGTTTTTAAAGCAGCACAGTGAGCTTTACACATACATACCTTCTTCCATAGAGAAAAGCCAAAGCAGAGAGTATATATTTAAGTTAGGTTCAAAGAAATTATGATAGAATATGTAAAAAACAATAAATAGTTAAAGTAGTACAAATACTCCCTCCTGAAACTTTATTTTCCCATAAGAGTCAATAACTAATGTCTGTGCAGAAATGGACTCATATGGATAAGAAAAGGTGTTTGCTTGCTTTTAGTATTTTTCCCCAAAACAAGAGGAAAAACTAAAATCAGGCCATAAGTCTTGTTTCCACTACATTGTTACTAGTCCTTCGATTTGCTTTTGAGAAAAATATAAGAGAAAATAGAGTCCAAATTAGAAAAAATGCTTGAACAAATCTTTTTTGGTTGTTGTTGTATAATCTTTTCTTTAATAATCTGAAACCTCACAGACCATCTAACCCCCCCAAACTATTTTCTATGTCTGAGTCTGGGGAATGATATTAGAGTCCCCAAGTCTCTGGGGACCACACTGTAGAAGCTTGCAGTGTGAGTTGCATGATGAGAATTGCTTTGGTATGACACAATTCTCTTGTTTTTCACTTGCAAATGAAGTCCAAGGGATTTCCATGAACTTTTACCTAGTGATAAGAAATCCATTAAGACATATTTCTGTACAGGGCTGGAGAGATAGTACAGTGGGGAAGGAACTTGTTTGCACACCAGGGGATCAAACCAGGGGATCAACCCATGATCCTGGGAAATAATACATTGGGAGATATGGCTTGACAGTCAGACCTATCAAAAGTTCAAGTTTTTTCTTATATCATGAGCTGTATCCTCAGAAACAATATCCTTTCTACCAAAATATTCTCTCAGACACAGAGAGTTGAGTTAGAGGTGAACCGCTAAGAATCTTTCAATTCCAAAATTTTATTTTCTGGGTGGCCATGGGTTGTAAATTTGATTGCATGCATTCTCCATTAGGTATTTGTATGTGCATGCTTGGACATGCATAACTGCAGAGCTATATTTTTCAGATGTGTTTAGGCATATGGATTTTAGACCTCATTCCTATGACCTGATGGAATGGTTTGAGGCTCTTTATGTTCCTGGAGCAAGCAGGTGCCCTTGGGCTCTACTAGCATGAGAAAGGACATATGGAGATGTTACTGGTACCTGCTCGAGCAAATCGATGATGAATGGAAAGATAGTGATAGTGATGCATATAGATACGCTTTATATGGTATATGCATAAATATATGTTTTGTGTTCTTGAACATGAATGACTCACTCCTGGATTCATATAGTGATATGCTTTTCTGTCCTGCCTATCTAGACTGCAGTCGACTGGACTGTCCAGATCATGATAAACCCCTCTGAAGAAAGCAAACACTGTCCATATAAGACCACAAAGGCAAAGCCTTCATCATTTACTTTACCAACCACTTCCAGGTATTTGTGGGATCTGTGCTGAAATCATAATAATACTTTAGGATTTCATTTGTCTATCAACTATTCATATCCAGAAATGAAGTAGGAGAAAAGCATATCATTTGTTAAGTGCTTACTAAATGGTGCTGCATGTTTTATATTTTCTTCCTAAAAACTCTATGAGGTAGGTTTTTTTGTCCTTTATCAAATTAGGAGGAAATTGTGAACAAGAATGCATAGATGTGTTGCCCCAAAATGAAGGTAAAATATTCAGCTTAAGTGATCTCAACAACTGAAAGTCCAGTAACAATCCATTGGTTTCAGGAATACACATTTGTTTCACCAGAAAGTTTTGGCAAAATTAAACTGAGATCCTAGTGATAGTCACGTGGCTGATAGATTGAAAAACCATTGCTTCATCTTTTCCCCAGAAATGACATGAGAAATGATGGGGATCAATTTCGCTTTTGTTTTGCTTTGGGGGCCATACCTGGTAGTGCTCAGGGGTTACTCCTTGCTCTGCACTCAGGAATCACTCCCTGGCAGTGCTTAGGAGAGAACTGAGACTGAACACAGGTCGTCTGTGTGCAAGATAAATGCCTTCCTGCTGTACTGTCACTCCAGCCCAACGGGCAATCTTTTCTAAGACTTTGTTATTTGGCACAACCCTATGGGAAAAGCCCCCAAAGTGTGAATCAACAGTGTGAACTTAGCTAGTTCAGACCCAGAACTAGCCTCCAGCCTATGGTGGAACCCCATCTCCCTCCAAACACATGTAAGATGAATCCAAATAGCATGGCCTGTTCAATTACATAACTGACTTTGTGCTGAGTTTTTGTCTTATTGTTTAATACAGAATCGTGCTGCTTCCCACACCTATCTGCTTAGAACCAGACATACAGTATTCCATAGATGTCTATTTTTCTCAGTCTTTGGAAGGAGGGTCCCACGCTCATTCCACACATCCTGGTTGATTCTGTAAGTATCACAGAACTCTGTGGGTGCTTCCTTCTGAACTGAGTTCCACTATAATTCACTTTTAGTCTTGGGTGAAGTGTTTCTTGAGAAGCACAAATATATTTGTCCATTCCAAAGTTATTTATTGAGCCAGAACCATAGTGCAGCAGGTAGGGTATTTGCTTTGTAGTCAGCCAGTGTGGGTTCAATCCCCAGTACCCCATATGATTTCCTGAGCCAACCAGAAATGATGTCTGAGTGCAGAGCCAGGAGTAAGCCCTGAGCTTTGCCTGATGTGGCACAAAAACAAAATCAAAGTTACCTGTTAACAGTTGTAAATGTTATGGTGTATGCCAATGATGGAGAGGAATTTTTCCATCATTGGATAAATTGATGGTTTGAAGTGCTTTCATAGAGCCCATTACTTAGTCTTCAAAAACCCCTGTGGGGTAGATCTGTTCCTTACTGACATTTCCTATGCAACAAAACTGAGCACAAGTTCCCAGAACTTGTGAGAGGGATGTCAGGAAACAGAACCACACTGCCCAATTTCAGAGTTCCTGCTCTGAATCACTGTATTGTACTGGAATTGCAGGGAAATGTGGACAAGAAATCCCACTCTATTAATTATTATCATCTTGAAACTTCCTATTTTGTATACATTGTGATTTTATACTACTATCAGCAGAGAACTCATAGAAGTATGAACATGCGCCTCCTCCCCCTTACCATCATACCATAGGAATTTACTTATATACTAAGGTAGTTTTCTGGTCATTTTAAGTAACTGTGCACAGTATTTCCTTGAGTAGCACTTGTTAGTCTCTCCATCTCCCCTACTCTTACCCACACACACACTACCTCCCCACCCCACCATACACATATGTGGGGGAACGCCGCCGGGTCCCCGACAGTGTCAGGACAGAAGTTCTCTTTAACCTCCGAGGACGCCGGGAGAACAGATGAAAACTTACGAGTCCGGTGCAGTTCCAAAAGGCTTTTAATAGTACAAAAGCTCTTCCACAGCACTCCAATATAATGAACAAACTCTAGCTCTGGTCCAAACTTAGACCATACAAAAGAGCCTAAGTCTTCCACCAAAGAGAGAGAGGATCTCACCCAGCTGAGTCCTACCAGAAGAAGGAGCAAAAGGCCAAAGAGCAGAAAGCCAAAAGCAAAAGGCCCAAAAGGTAAAGGTGAAGGGGCCTCAAGTCAGCCCCTTATATACACCAAAGTAATCCAATCGGGAGGGTCAAGTCAACAAAGAACTCTAAACAGAGGTGTAGTGCCACACCCTATTGCAGGTATAAACAAAGGTTATGCCAAGGTCTAATCTTTTCTACCAAGATTATCTCTTATGTAAAACACTGGAGAGAGAGGGCTGATATAAAGTAATACATCTTAACTTCATGAGCTTCATGTAATCTAGATGGTACCCACAAGGTCCTTCTTATTATTATCTGCACCAGGGTGATTCTGAGTATCTTGTTCTCGTGGACTGAAAGGGTCACACTCGCCTGCTTAGAGAAAAACTAGTATGATCCTTCCTATAGTCTTCCTATAGTCTCAGCGTAGCCAGGGTGGTAGTCTCCTGGTAAATTCTAACTGTCCCACGCTGGGTGCAGTGGGTATAAAGAGGAGCTGTGCCCAATCTAGAAAACATAGAAGTCTTAGTAGATGTATAAGTCAGAAGTTATTCAATCAAGGTGACTTCTGTAACTGCCACACCCTCTAGAAGTGTTTACATAGAAGAGTGGTCTCATTAGAATGAACCTTGGCTTAAATAAGATTAAGCTGGGAGTGGCAAAACAACAAAGCTCCCAGAATAGCTAAACCTGTCCTCCAACACACATAGATGTGTGTAGCCTCCAATCATCATCTTCTGCACAATTTCAGACTGAGGTTTGTCATCACGCATTGAGTAAATTTGCTTCTAAGTGGTAGAATCCAAAAACCTTTTCCTCTACTCAAGGTCGTTTCAGTTTCAGTTGTTCTACTTTTTACTACATATATTGTTGCTACACATATATTTTAGTATTTTAAAATATAGTCCTGGGCTGGAGCGATAGCCCAGTGGGTAAGCTTGCTTGCCTTGCACGACCGCCCTGCCGGCCTGGGTTCCATCCCCGGTATCCCATATGGTCCCCCGAGCATCGCCAGGAGTGGTTCCTGAGTGCAGAGCCAGGGAGAAACCCCTAGCATTGCCGGGTGTGACCCCAAAAAGCAAAAATAAATAAATAAATAAATAAATAAATAAATAAATAAATAAATAAATAAAATAAATAAAATATAGTCCTGTTCATATAGTCCTGTTCAAAGCCGGGAAAAGCATTCGCACTGCCCGCCTTTCCTTTGCCAACTATAAGACCAAGATGACTGCCCTCCGACGCCCTGATGGATCTATCACATCTTCCAGAAAGGCAATGGAGAAGATTATCCATGACTTCTACTCAAATCTCTTTGATAGCCACATCCACCTGCCCACATACCAAATTCCACAGGATGGATATGTCATTCCCTAACGTTTCTCCCTTCTGAAATCCGACATGCCATCCCGTCAGTAAAGAGGGGAACAGCACCAGGCCCAGACAAAGGTCAGACCCGAACACCTGAAGAATCTGCCGTTGGTACTCATCGATACACTAGCCTCGGCTCTTCACATCGCTATCTGTCCGAATGCAAGGTTCCCTCCCAATGGAAAACCAGCAGGACAGTTCTACTGTTCAAGAAGGGGAGACATTCACGACATCAGCAACTATCACCCCATCTGCCTGTTGTCTGTCATCTACAAGCTGTTTACACAAGTCATCCAAGAACAGGATTAGCAGAACACTAGATGAAGGACAACCATGCGAGCAAGCAGGCTTCCGGAAAGGATTCAGCACAATCGACCATATCCACACAGTAACCAAGCTCATTGAGGTTTGTAGGGAGTACAAGATGCCGCTCTGTCTCACGTTCATTGATTTACAGAAAGCCTTTGATTCTGTGGAGACTGAAGCAGTCATCGAAGCCCCTAGCCAAACAGGGTGTTCAAACCCAATACATCAAGATCTTTCGTGAGCTGTATTACGGCTTCACCACCAGGATCTCACCATTCTACAAAGAAGTGATCACCAATGTCAAAAGAGGGGTTCGACAGGGTGATACCATCTCACCAAAACTCTTCAGCGCCACCCTCGAGAACATCATGCAACAATTAGAATGGGAAGGAATGGGAGTGAAGATAGATGGTCGGCAACTACACCACCTCTGCTTCGCTGATGACATCGCTCTAATAACACCAAACATTAGCCAAGCGGCACAAATGCTGGCTGACTTTGACCGAGAATGTGGAAAGATAGGTCTACAGCTGAATCTAAAGAAAACTATGTTTATGAAGAATGAACTAGTTCCAGAGGCCCCATTCACTCTCAATGGAACAAACATCTCTGAATGCAGCAGTTATTTGTACCTAGGTCGAGAAATCAACATGATGAACGACCTAAAACCTGAGCTGCGCAGGAGGAAGAGAGCGGCATGGAATGCCTTCAAAGGCATCGAAGAAATAGCTAAAAAAGGACAAAGAACCTCCGGCTCCGGGCACATCTCTTTGACTCCACCGTTCTCCCTGCATTAACATACGCCTCAGAGACCTGGGCCCTACGAAAGCAGGATGAGAATAATATTCGGGTCTCCCAGAGAGGAATGGAAAGAGCTATGCTTGGAATATCACACCTCACTCAAGTGAGAGAAGGAGTCCGGAGTTCTGACCTCCATCGCTTTCCAGAATCAGGGATGCTGTCTTGTTTGCCAAGGAATCAAAAATCAGATGGGCTGGACATGTAATGTGATTTGGAGACAACCACTGGACTAGAGCCATTACGACTGGATCCCACGGGATGTCAAAGATCACGTGGCCGCCACCTACAAGATGGTCAGACTTCCTTGTAAAGACCCTGAAGGAATGGTTTGAGGCTCTTCATATTCCTGAATCAACCAGATGCCATTGGGCTACATTGGCACGTGATAGGGTCCAATGGAAATGTTACTGGCGCCCGCTCAAGCAAATCGATGAATAACGGGATTCAAGTGATCAAGTGAAGTGATAAAGACCTGTTCATAATTGTGCCCCTTGAAGTGTTGCAGGTGTGGTCTGGGTGCCCAGCTGCATCTGCAGGTGACAGACAGGAGACAGGCTTGTCTACACCCAGAGCTCTGCCCTGTGGGCCCTAGATGGTTGATGGTCTGATGTAGGAAAAAAAGACTGGGCCTCCTAGGATGAACC